>CM062809.1:617923177-618108177 GCA_031772625.1 Pinus tabuliformis
GGGGGGGTGAAGCTTGCAATGGGGTTCAGTGAGGCACTCCTTCTGCAAATGTAGCCAAAATTTGTCGCCCACCTGGAACTTGTGCAACACTCGATGTTGATCATGGCGCTGCTTATACTTAGCATTGGATTTGTCCAATACATCATGGACCTGCTGGCGGATATGTTGAATGTGCTCAATGAAGTTGTTAACCCTGTCGGCTTTAGACTGAACGTGAGTTGAATCTACTTGAGTTGCTACAAATGGTATGGCCACATCAATGGGACATAATGGCTGAAATCTCAGCCCCACCTGAAAGGGGTTGTGGCCTGTTAAGTTGTGGAGAACTCTATTGTAGTTGTGTTGAACACAGGGGAGACATTCAACCCATGTGCGTGGATGCTTCAAGATGTACATGCGCAGAATGTGTACGATCATCTTGTTGACAACCTCTTTTTGGCCATCAGCTTAGGGATGGAAAGTTGTGTACTTAGTAAGTTTTGTATCCAGCATTGACCAGAGACTTGACCAAAATGCACTCAGGAATCTGTTGTCCTGATCTGAGACAATGGACTGCGGGATCCCAAAGTGTACCCACACTCGCTCAAAGAAGATCTTAGCAGTGGCCTCTGCTGTGATGCTCTTCTTGTAGGCCACCATGATGGCCATCCTAGAGAATCTGTCGACGACCACGAAAACGTAGTCAATGTTGTGCTTAGTAGAAGGATAGCCTGACATGTAATCCATGGAGATAGATTCCCAAGGTCAACTAGGAGTAGGTAGAGGAGTCTACAGGCCTTGCTTCTTGATGGTTTGTTTGGAAATGGCATAGGCAGTGTAGGATCTAATGTACTTCCCAACATCCTGACGAAGTTTCATCCAATAAAAATATTTATGAAATACTGCCACTATTTTCTCTACTTTGAAATTTCCAGTGACCTAATTATAATGTGCCTCCAAAATCATCTTGGCACGCTCGCCTGAAGGAACACATATGTGTCCCAGGTAGCATAATAGTGGATCCTGAAGTTGAAAATTTGGAACTTGCTTCCCTTCAAGGATTGTCTGGTATGTGCTGTCAAATTATGGATCCTTCTGGTAAAGATGTGGCCACCTTGAAGTCTCATGCCCATAGAAGTCAAGCACGACGATCAACACCATGACTAGTGGTTGGTTGAGGTAGTCTGGAGCATTATTGGTGTTGCCCTTCTTGTACTTAATGTTCAAATCGAACTGTTGCAGGTAGGTGGACCATTTCTGATGGCGATCTTTCTGCAACTTCCCTTGTGTATGTATGAACTGCAGGGGTCAGTGGTCTATGTGGATGATTGTTTCCTTCCCCATAATGTAATGCTTCCATTGACTAATTCTTCCATTGACGGCAGGCCTGCACAATGGAATACATTTCTTTGTTATAAGTGGGATACTTGCATACTGTGTCTAAAAGTGTCTCACTATGGTAAGCCACTAAATGACCCTGCTGAGTAAGAACTGCACAAATAGCATAGTCGAAGGTGTCTGTCTCAATCCCAAATGGTTGTTGTAGGTCTAGTAATGTGAGCACTGGTGCAGAGCAGAGGTGATGCTTCAAATCAGAAAACACCTTTTGTTGGGTTTCGAACCAAAAAAAAATTCTTTCGCTCCGCCCTTGGTCACTTGACTTAAAAGCCAAGTGATATGTGATAACCCTAACATAAACTTGCGGTAGAAATTGGCAAGACCCAGAAAGTTATGAAGCTATGTAAGAGTAGTTGGGGTTGGCCAATCCTGAATGATTTGTATCTTGGCTGGGTCGACATGCACACCCTTCTCATTAATGATGCACCCTAGATATTGAATCTGGGTCATGCCAAAAGTACATTTCTCCAAATTGGCACATAGCTTGTGTTGTCGTAGGGTTTGAAGGACCTGTCAAATATGGTGGAGGTGCTCTTCCCAACTCTGGTTGAAGATCAATATTTCATATAAATACACCACCATGAATGCATTAGTGAACGGTCGGAAGATGTCGTCCATCAATCTCATGAAATTTGTGGGGGCATTTGTCAACCTGAAAGGCATGACCAACCATTCGAAAAGGCCCTCCTTGGATTTGAAAGCAGTCTTCCACACATCAGAGGGTTCGATAGGCACCTAGTGATAACCAGACATCAAGTCAATCTTGCTGAAATATTTGGTAGCCTTGAGCTAGTCTAGAAGGTCAAGCTAGTCCAGAAGGTCGAGCTAGTCCAGAAGGTCGAGCTAGTCCAGAAGGTCGAGCTAGTCCAGAAGGTCATCAATTCATGGAATTGGGTACCTATTCCGGACAATGATCTTGTTCAATACCTAATAGTCAACACTGAGTCTCCATGTCCTATCCTTCTTTTGTACCAATATAATCAAGCTCCCATAGGGTGATGAGCTTGGCCTAATGTGCCCTTCCTGCAATAGTTCCTAATCTTCCTCTTGATCTCATCATTCTCCCAAACAGAGCATCGATATATCGGTCCATTGGGTAGTGGCATGCCCAGGGTCATATCGATGGAGTGCTTGACCTGATAGTGCAGAGGTACCCATGTAGTCGAGGAAAAAATGTCCCTGTACTCCTCCACGACCTTGCCCATTTTTTTTTGTTGTGTAGAGGAGCCCTGCCTGGAAGTCATGGCCACAACCCTCTTCTTTCCCTAAGGGAGAATCATAAGGAAAATAAATTTCCTAGTCTAGGAAATGATCTTACTACATTACTTTCAAGTGATCAAAGAGATGGCAGTAGATGGGGATACCTCTGGTATCCTGTACAAATCATAGAGTGAGGTCTAGACTCATATACAACATTTCACTTCCACAAGTATGGTTGTCCTAATAATACATCACAAACTTCAAGATGAGAAACATCACATAATACCTCATACATGAAGGGATTGATGCAGTAAGGAAGGAAGCAATGTTGGCTAACGTGGATATCTCATCCTTGGTGAAGACACTCGATGGTGTATGGTTGCAGATGTGTTATCGTCGATAGGCCTAGTCGCTTCATGACCTCTACTGAAATGAGGTTCTTTTGGCTCCTATTTCGACAATGAACTGCAATGGAGAACCCTTCACCCACATCTGTGATCTTCAGGCTCATTCTTCTAGATCTTGGTGGTAGCCACAGTGGCACTGGGCTCTGCATCAATGATCTGCTATCCTTTGTCATTCCCCTTGTCAGGTTCTAGCTCAGAGTTGGAACATGCATCTAAATTGGAAGCCTTAAGCTTGGCCACCAGTGACTTCTTAGCCTGACACTCACTTGTGTTGTGAGTGGAGCTCTTATGGAACTCACACCATTTTCCTATGTCCTTCTTTGTCTTCATGGTGTTGTTCTTTACTTGCAGCTTCAGTGAGTTGTCCTAGGTCGCCCCGCCTTGGCTTTGGCTTTTGCCCTGTGGTTTGGGGATGTATTTTCCTTGCTTCAGATTCACATATCCAAAGTCTCGCTTCTTCTATTTAAACTTTTTCTCAATCTTGAAAGTGTATTGGTATGTCGTACTGAGTGAGGAGATGTCTAGGAACTCCATCTCATCCTAGATGTACTTGTGTAGACAATCGTGATACTTGAGTACCAAATGCCACTCAGAATCCTTGATACCCAACTTCATGGAGAGGGTATGGAAAACATTTGTGAAATCTGACACATCTTCGTTCCTTCCCTATCATAGCATGGTCCACTTTATGTATTTAACTTCATAGCTCCCAACGGGGTAATATTGTTCCTTGATGGCATCTTGGAAAGAATCCCAAGTGGGTTCGGCTGAAAACGGTGAGTATACCCTCTCATCCTTTTGTTCACAGTAGGTTTCCCACCAGTCCTTGACGTGTAGGTCGGCTTTGAGAAGTAAAAAGGTAATATTTTCTCAATTGGAAAAGTCATGAACTGAAAAATATCCTTCCAACAGATTCAACCATTTATCTATTGTTTCTGCATCTATCTGGCCCTCAAATATGGGAATATCAAAGTTAACTTGTACCTTAAAAGGAGTGGCACCTCCAAAGTGGCTGATGGATGAAGATGTGTCACTTGTGGGCAGTTGTCGGAGGATCTGGGAAAATTTATCCATCATCGCGTTCCTCTGCGGCTCGAGAGCTTCCTCGAGCAATATCTTGAAATGAATTCCTACCCCCTCATCTTTCTTTTCTTCCGCCATGGGAGGTTTCGTGGTTTGCGAGGTTGGTCTTGCAAAGGTTCAACCAGTTCAAGCCCTAACTCCTTATACCTTGACCTCGTTGGGAACATGCAAAGAAAAATAGAGAAAGAGAAGATCGCTCTAATACTGCTGATCTAAAATTAAACAGGAGCGCAATAAATTATAGATATATCCACAAATATAGAGATGTAGTAGAAATAACACTTCATTTCATTAATATCAAAATATTGAAATATTATTACAAATAGAATGGAAATAAACTAGCTCGGGCGATGGTAGCTTATCTCTGAGAAGAGATGTGGCGAATAAATGCCTTTGAACTGTGTTATAATGAGGCTCAAGGGCCTTTTTATTATTGAACAATAAGAGAAAAACCTAAACAACCAAAACCCTAACCCCAGGAGATGTAGCACCAAGATTTTGTGGGCCCTGTTGGGGTTAGTTGGGTAGCCAACTTCCCAAGGTCGTAACTTGGTCATATTATCTTTGTTTTGCATGTTTGATACCTTGTTGGAAAGGTATCTTCGAGTACTACAAGATTTTAGGCACAAGCTTGCAGATAACCTCAAAAATACACTATTTAGGGGGTCGAAACTACTCTAGAAGTTCAGGACATGAAAAACTATTGAAAATAGTAAATGTTGAAATAAACAAGGAAACAGATGAATCCAACTAGAGGTTCGAGTGGAATAAGTGGGTGGCCACAAATATCCACCTGGATCATATTCGTCAGATATGTGACTTATTGGCGTCGACTATCCAACACATTAGAGCTGAGCAACTCATCACCAAAATTGTGTAGAATACTCGACACTTCAGTAAACGTTGGATATTCGATGGTGCATACATCAATTATATGACACAAAAAATGGCCAAAATTTCCATTAAAAAATTGACGCTTTGAATTTAGTTTTAAAATGCTAAAATGCATTGGATATCCAAAGGAGGAAATGTCAATAGAGAGGCACACATGTGTCTAATATCAGACGAGACACATGTTTCCTTCCATCACACCAAATGAAAAAAATTTGACAGTTTTCCATCATATATTTGAAAATTCGTTAGTTCAGTCCAAAGAGGAGGATCGACGTTGTGTCATCGTATAATCAATGAGAGACCTAGATTATGTGATGGGAGTTTATCTCTCTGGCACTTCCTTCCATCGGTATGGATTAGGTAGTATGACACTGTAGCATCAGATAGTCAATGGGTAACATTTTTGTCCGGAAAGAGTGTCATATGTTTGATGCTTCGTTTTGTCAATATTGTGTTGAATATTTGACGATTGTATTTCTTTCTGACGAGAGCGTCATATTTCTGACGCTTCATTCTGTTGGTTGTGCATCAAATATCTAACGATTGTCCTCACTGATAAGAGTCAAATATGTGAGGGCTTGCATGTTCTGTCGCATATCCGATGGATGTCTATGAATATATATATAATTTGATGACTTTACATGAGGATAGTCATCAAACTCAAAGTTTCAAGTGATTAAGTGATCTCGGAAATTTTCATGAATGCTTTCAAACAAAAATCCCCATTATACAAGACCTTTCACTGACACGTATTTGCAAGTGAAATCATGAGCAATGTGACTTATTAAAAAACACTTCAGAGAATCATCAACATGAAAACAAGAAGTGATAATCAAGGAGCACAACCATAACTCAACAATATGATAATGGAGTTCATCCAATGTGGACTATGTCTCTGGGCCTGGTGTGAAGAGTGGGGAGGTCGCTTCTTAAATTGTTGCAAGATGATGATGAGTACATGATGTATTCTTTGTCAATACAAAGATGAACCCCTTTTACTAGAGTAGCATGTCTCTCTACGAGATGTTATTCTATAAGAACTCTCACTCATAAAATATCTCCTTTAGCATGAAAAATAATTGTCTCTCACATAAAGTGGCATACAAGGATCCTCTCACAAAGTGGCATACATGGATCACAAAATCAAATCATCATCTCAACAAAAATCAAAATGAAGACATGGAAACAATTCATCTTATACCTCCAAGTCTGGGGACGACCTGAAAATTGGCTACTTAAATGAAGGAACTTCCTGTGCCATCGCGTTCCTTGTAAAAAAACCATGAAATCTAACTGTAAATGTGACCCCTTTTTGACTCAGTCAAATATAGGCTCCCCGAGAATCTCAAATATTCCTCAAAGATACTCTTATGTGGGTTGACTGAAATTCAGTTGCTCAGATGGAGAAATTGATCATGTCATTGCGTTCTTTACGAAAAATCAAGACAAATGAGTATAAATTTGGCCTAGTTCTGAAACTGTCTTTTTTTGGTCTCCAAGGAATCTTTCAGATTCCATGCAGATTCATGTGTCAAGGTTCCAACTTCATGGTTCCACACTCAACATTATGCTTTTGAAAAATCCACTTCTTAGATCAAAAAATCAATTTCGCCAGCAAACTCTTGGCGAAATTATGGTTCAGATGAGTATAATCTTGATATAATTCTGACTCTCTCAAAAATCAGCTCCAAGGAATCTAAAAGATTCTTCAAAGATTCAAAAGTATGGTTCCACCACTCTAGGTTCCATCATTAATCAAGGTTTTTCCGTCGGTCTACATTTCGACATCATGATTCTGTGTGTCCACCTAGTGCTAGGTTCCTCTCCTTATTCCCCATGGCCCCGCTTGGTGGTTTAATGGAAAAATCTTGATTTAAATATGTATGTGGTGGCATTGTTTACAAAGCCCACCTTGTTGGTTGGGCTGTTATGACGTGAGTATTAAGATCACATGTTGGCGGGGAGGTTGGTGGTTCCAACCCTTTCCCAACCATACATAGTGTGAAACAGTTTTGGTGTTTGATTAAAATGGTGGAGTGTTAATTTGTCATATGGGTTGTTGTTTAATTGTTGGGTGGTATATTATATTTGGAGGTTGCTCGTTGGGCAGGTCGACCTATCTGATCATGCAGGTTTGATCCCCTCCAGCCCCATTTAAATGTGTTGTGCCATATATATATGGTATTTAACCATGTGGCCCATTGGGCTATTTATATTATACATTAAGTTGGGGGTTAGCGGGGTTGGCACCCGCCACCCCATATTATTTTATTTTATTTTATTTTACTTATAAACACCAACCATTAAAAACTCATCGAACGGATTGTGGGGGTCATAGGAAAAATTAAAGAGGCGACAAATTCATCAATCCCATTCGCCGCAAAGTGAAAAATTGCACCCCGTTAGTGGGCACCAAATTTAGCGACTTCCACCAAATTTAGTCGGACCTCCAAATTTATTTAGTGACTTGCTAAATTTAGCTAGTGGGGCCAAGTTCGTTTGCTGACTAGACTGCCACATTAGCTCTATGGGTCCCACTAGGCCTGCTGACTTTGCTACACATATCATCTGTACATCCTACCATGTGGCAGAAGGTTGACTTTGACTTTGAATCTTTTGTTGTTTGGTACAAACTTCAAATTGCAATAAATTTCTCATATGGACTCAGATTAAGGCGTCGTTTGTGTGGTTGGAAAGATATCACTGAGATCTATGAGTTGGTTCTAGTTTCACTGCATTTTAAAGACTTTGATTTTTGAGCCTCTCTAAAGCCACCTAGATCATTCCTCCCCACTGAGGAGATTTTGGTCCTCCAAAAGCATGAACACAATTTGCAATCTGATGTACTCCCTTATCTGCACAACAAGTTCCCTAACAGGACACACTTCCTTCTCCTTCACCTTTGTATTTTGGAACCATAAGTGATGAACCGACACCTATACTCTATGCAAACTTGTAGTAAAACTTGCAAAATACATGTTCTTACAAGACTTAACATAGCCCAAGCAACCCCATACTTGCCAAGATTTTATAACACACCCATTGTTCAAGTTTATGTTAGAATTGTAACAGAAACCATATCCCAAACCATCAACTAAAAGAACCAAAAATATCACCATGTTTCTTTCATAAGCGATGGTATACACTTCATCACTTTTACAGTTATTTCACAACATGTGATTTACAAAAATGTGGCCATGTTAAACTACTTAAAAATTCTACCCATCTCTTACCCAACCAAGTGAATGGGTTCTCTTCATGTAGTTGGATTTCTCATTGATCAAGTTCATTAACTAGTTCCTTCGCAGGTGCTTTTTCCTTCCTGAGATGCTACTTTGGATGGAGCCTCCAACATGTGTCTCTTTGATCTCCACCTATGTCGCAATGGTTCCAAAAGTTCTTCTTCTACCATACTTTTCTATTCTTCTCCCTTCTTTAATGTGGAGAAGGGTCTTTGTGTCCTATCCTCTTTGTTTCTGCCATTCGTTTCCAACACTCGACAACAACATGGTTATAGAAGCCACAAAAACTACATGGTTTTATATGCCATGATTTTTGCTCATCATTAACAATCTACCTATAATGAAAAAGAAAATTAGAATACTGAGACTTTTTATACCTTGCTTAGTTGTCTATGGTGCAATCCTAGCAATGAGAACTTGCCTTAGCTCTTCCTCTGTAATGTGCATTGTCATGGGAAGATTGTGATGTGTTCCCATCATCCTCTTTCCTTGATGGTTTCGGCAATGGATTGGATTCTTTGTCTAAAGAACCCCTTGCTTCTACTACCTTCAAACACTCTCCTTAAGTGTACCCCAATCCTGCAAATTGAGGCCTTTGGACAACCTCCAATGGTTAAGTCATTCCTTGGCCATTAACACCAAATCCTCCTCCTTTATACCCCATCTTGGTAAGGAGTCTCATACCAGTTCTTGTAAGAGGTATCTCAATGCTCCCAACATAAATAACATCATGAGGAGAAGTTTTTTTTACCTTCGATCCAGTTGGTGATGCATGATCATTGAATTTGGTCGGATTTCCTTTGTTGGTGGAACATTCTCCCATATGTTCCTCCACATCCTACTCTAACATAAGCCTTAATTTAAGCTTCTCTCCTTTTGCATCTTGGAGGAGTCTTCGAAGCTCTGCGTTCTCTACTTGAATGTAATGAATGATTTCCTCCAACACTTCAATTTTGGATCTCTTCAATCCTTTGCAAATGATGTCATTCACAATTCCTGGCAATAAGGCCAGACCACTCTGATACCACTTGATCCAAGAAATTTTCATGAATGCTTTCAAACAAAAGCCCCCATTATATAAGACCTTTTAACGACACTTATTTGCATGTGAAATCATGATAAATTTTGACTTATTAAACAACACTTATGAGAATCATAAACATGAAAAAAAAAGTGATAATCAGGAGGCACAACCATAACTCAAAGATATTAATGAAGTTCGTACAATGTGGACTACGGCTCTGGGCCCGATGTCGAGAGTGGGGAGGCCGCTTCATTAATTGTTACAAGATGATGATGAGTACATGATGTATTCTTTTTCAATACAAGGATGAACCAATTTTACTAGAGTGGCATGTCTCTCCATGAAATGTTCTTCTCTAATAACTCTCACTCATTAAAACTCTCCTTCAACATGACAAAATAACAATCTCTCACATAAAGTGGAATACAAGGATCCTCTCACAAAGTGGCATACATGGATCATAGAATCGAATCATTATCTCAGCAAAAATTAAATGAAGACATGGGAAAAGTGCATCTTATACCTCCAAGTCTAGGGAAGGCCTGAAAATTGGCTACTAGGATGAAGGAAATGTTTGTGCCATCACATTCCTTCAAAAATCCATGAAATTTGACTATAAACTCAACCCCTTTTTGATTCAGTCAAATCTAGGCTCCCTAGGAATCTCAAAGATTCCTCAAATATTCTCTTTTGCGGGTTGACTGAAATTTGGCTACTCAGATGGAGAAATTGATCACGCCATTACATTCCTTGTGGAAAATTGAGATAAATGAGTATAAATTTGGCCTGGTTCTGAAACTGTCATTTTCGGGCTTCCAAGGAATCTTTCAAATTCCATGTAGATCCCTATGTCAAGGTTCCAACTTCATGGTTCCACCCTCAACATTCTATTTTTGAAAAATCTGCTACTCATATTAGAAAACTGATCACGCCATCAAACTTCTAGCATAATTCTAGTTAAGATGAGTATAAACTTGATATAATTCTGACTCTATCAAAAACCAATTCCAAGGAATCTAAAAGATTCTTCAAAGATTCCAAATCATGGCTCCATCACTACATAATCCATTACTAATGAAGGTTTTTTTATCGATCTACATGTCAGCATCATGGTTCTACACGTCCTCCTGGTGTTGGTTTCTGCTCTTGGTTCCCCACAACTCCGCTTGGTAGTTGAATGCAAAAATATCGGCTTAAATATGTATGTGGTGGCATTGCTTACAAAGCCCACCTTACTATATGGGTGGTTATGGAGTGAGTATTAAGATCACATGTCGACGGGGAGGTCGGTGGTTTCAACCCCCACCCGATCATACATATTGTGAAACAATTTTTTCATTTGATAAAATGGTAGAGTTTTAATTTTTGGCACGTTGTATTTTTATATGGGCAATTATTTAACTGTTGGGCGGTATATTATATTTCATGTTAGAAAAATTATATATGACAGAGAAATGCAAGACATATAATATGCAGAAAAACACAAACACATAAAACCAGAGAGACACAGATATACGTGGTTCACCCAGTTTGGGCTACGTCCACCCCGAATAGCCAATCCTTCCTTTCTATTATCTAGCAAAATGAAGAGACACAACCTACAACAGATCCGCTGTAATATCCTCTATTTTCTCTCACAGTCTCACCTATCTATTTCTCGCTCTGGGAATACACATATATTCCATAGCCTAAATACAATACCCTCATACAAAGAGACAGGTTGCCTTCTAGGGCAAAAAACCCTAAACTAAACATAAATTCTACCGTCAGATCATCCACCTAATGAACAACCCAGATTGACTATAAATTACTATACTTTTACAAGGCAATTTTACATATGTTTTTAGCTTTGGGTGTGCTGCCCCCGAAACCCTCGCCGGGGAACCACTGGCCCTCGAATCCCCCCGGAACCCCCGCGGGAGGGACAAGTCCCCCCCCCCGCACCCCTCCTGTGGAAGGGTGTACAATATTCCTAGGGTATACATCCAGCTGAAACAAAGACCTCTAAATTAGGATGATAATCATGCTCCACACCCAACATTTCAAGGTTTCTCGTTGGGCGGGTCGACCTATCCAGTCAGGAAGGTTTGATCCCCACCGACCCATTTAAATGTGGTGTGCCATATATATATGGTCATTAATCGTGTGGCCCACTGGGCCTTTTATATAATACATTTGGTTGGGGTTAGTGTTGAATAAAATGTAACTAGGTTCAGTCTTCATAATGACATGATCTTTGTAAATGATGTCATAAAGAGAATAAACTATTTTTGTATATCTTGCCTCGTGGGTTTCATGAGCAAGAAAGTAATTAGGTCAAAGACTTCTTCTTGATGTCTTTATGATTTTATTGCTATGTCAAAGAGTCATGTCATGTATGGAGAATTAAGTACCTATGTAAAATGTATTGGTGTCAAATCAACCCTCCAAGACCAAGAAGAATCCTCCAAGATCAAACTCACCAAAATCTATAAGAAAAACAACAAAGGAATATTATGTCGGCTCCAAAATGAATATATTAAATAAATGGAAGTCATGTCAGCTTGGAAAAAGTCATGATTGTTCACACTCTCATGTCAGCTCAATATGGGAGCACTCACTACTATATATACCCACTTAGGGTCAGCTCAAAAGACAAGAGATCTTCGCAATTCCTCTCTGAGATTTCGTATAAGCATTGGAGTGCAGGTATACACAATGAAGGAGAAATAGACCTCGCATAGGGCATCTACAATCAAGATGATAACCTTGCATTCCCCTCTTTGAAATTTCGCATGAAGGAGAAGGTCTGAAATTAGGGCTTGACTGCGCGTCAATTGGGTATTATGTGTAGTCATGGCTAGAACCTCAAATACATCAATGAGGATGCAAATGAAGGTACGAACCTTGGATAAATATGGCAGAAAATATCTCGGACAGATCATATAGGATTCAAAGAAGGTCTGGGCTAGATATACTCTCGGAATAGACCTAATCCACATGATAACAGTCTCGGTAGCATAGTGAAATAGATAGATTGTTACATATGACGAGGAGCAATCTAGGAAAATAGATCTCAGTTGTATCCTTGTAGCAATAAGTAGCAGTAACTCAGATCTACTCCCTTGACAAGAATGTCATGATGAAAGAAGTCTCAGCATACCTGTGATATGAAATCTTAATGTTTGGATCTACATCATAGTTTATCTCAAAATGATACAGTTGCAATAAATAATAATGATCATCGTAAGGATTGGTCTCTATAATGTGTCAAGGATCATGATTTCACTGTGATCTCAGCCTACACGGAAGATCAATCAAGGTGTAGCATTGATACTCTCAATAACCTTACAGCAGTAATGGATTTCTTGAAGATACAGTAATGCTGATCTCAGTAAGGATCTGAAAGCTCAAGATGCAATCTCAGTAATGTAGCAGTGGTGCAGACGATGATCTCAGCAGTGTTCGAGAAAGAGGATTGAGGTCTTGGTCTTGGAGAGGCAGATAGTGTCAAGGGTCGTGGTCTTGGTATTTGTCAATGGAATCTCTATAAGAACAATTTTGCTTGGGTTTTCCTCTCCAAGAGGGAGAAGTTTTGGCCCTAGCAGAAAGCTAAATAATTGTGTTCTTGTCTCTTTTGTTTTGATAGTAGTTTGATGAAGGAATCACACACACTAATAATGAATGGAACATTAAGCTAAGATAAATAGCATAAATTCTTTACAAATTTTTATCATGTTAAAGAAGAATCACCTTGATATGACAACCCTAGATTCTTCAACACGCTATCAGAGGGATTGGTTCAGTAGTTAAGGAAAGGGGCAGAAAACAGACATTCAGAGGTCAAGGCATCAATCTAGTTGACGGATCTACAATCAAAGAACAAGATCTAGATTCAAGAAGCAGTCTAGAGCAAAGGGTTTGAAGGACAATAGTCAAAAGATGAAAAATTCATGGCAATGACTTTGGTGACTCCCACAGTTTTTATCTATGCCACAATTATCTCAATCATTCCACAATGGAAATACTTCTATAGTCTTGACATCTCGAATTATCAAAATCTTGATGCTCAAGGGCATACAGAATCAGATCACCTACAACATAGTAATGGGTCTCACAACACTTCATTCATAAGTAATATGGACATAATTCGATGTAGAATGAAGATGTTCGTTGACTCAACCATAATAACTCTATCTGATGAGTCTCTATACATCATGACAAGCAACCTCAAGTTGATGCTGCAAGGATCAGATATTCAAGTCAATTATTTTTGAAGGCTTGAAGATAAGCTTCAACAAGGATCCTATCCGGAGGTAGCATCAATGCATCTACCTCAATGATCAAGGTGAAGATCTCATCTTCACGTATCAAGTAAGTATCTTTTATTTTATAATCAAGTTTGGTTTAATGACTTCATCATTGCAAGAAGATCTATGGGTTAGATAGGTCATCAAAAGGTCTTGCAGTAGGATTGATAGAAACCTTATGAAGAAGTGAAGTCAGCACATCAAGGTCTCCTTTAAAGTCATAAGAACTCTTAAGGTTCTATGAAGTAAGAAAGGAGACACAAGAAGGGTACATGAAATACTAGAGGATATACTCCCTGAAATTAAGTGCAAAAGGTGCCAAATAATGAAGAAATATCTTCATGATATCTCAATTGAGATATCTAGGAAAATGATGAATAGACAATCATCATCAATAAGAAAAGTGGCAAATGTCTATGAACAAGAAGGTCACCTCGATCAAAAAATTTTGTGGTCTCTATGTCAGATACAGAAAGACAAGTTGATAGAACTCAAATAAGTGCATATCAGTAAATGAAGGTTAACAAGACAAAATAGTACTATGGAACTCATTTCGCCGAAGAATGGAGGCAGCTGAAGAGAGATTAGGGAAAGAGGGAATAATGGATCTCCATTATAAATGAGATGGTGTCCTTCTCAAAAAGATCCTATCAGAATTCCCTGCAGATATGATCATGGTAAGAAGATGCATCGTGACATCATGAAAACAAGAGCTCATATGAATCATGGAGGATATAGCTCTTGGGAATCTCATTGTACATTGATAGAAAGGAAGAAGTCATCCAGGTCAAAGGGAATGATTTCTAGATGGGGATATACTCAATTCTGAAGAGTATCTTAGCAGAGGATCCCCAAGTCTAGGAAGGCAACAAGAGTTTCATCGGGATTTCCAACTTATGGAAATGATGAGATGAAGGACTGATGACATAATGAAGTTGATCAAGGGATTGAAGATCCGTTCAATCAAGAAAGTTGCAGAAAGTAGCCTGAAGGAAAAATGAGGTATGTATACTTGTAATTGTATTTTTATTTGATCTTTTGATTTCATGTTATATGGTTGCACATAAAAAGGATCAAGCATGATCAAAAGGAAAAGGATCTCCTCCTCTGAAACGATGCAGAAAGACAAGTCAAACTACATGAAATCAAAATAATATGTCCTCATAATGTAGTATGAGGTAGTTGATGACAATTGAAGAACTATGAAAGCTCCTGGGAATGAAAGATATGAGGATGGAAGAGATCATGAAGTATACAACCTTGATGAAGCCAATCAATATCCAAAATATCGGGAAGACTTGACCAAGAAATCTCCAGGAAAGATGTGAAGACTTTGATGGAAGTCTAAAAGGATGAGGACCCTTGTCAATAGATATCATTGGGATATGTGTCAACATGTATGCAGGATGATTGATACCTACAAGAAGATGTCACTGGAAGAAGGCCATCACCAAAAGGTAATATGTAATTTGTTTTTGGTGTCTGGCCTCTTGGAAAAATCTGGGTATGTGTGCAGGATCAAGGAAAGGAGAGTTGTGAAGGATGTCACAACTATGTACCTTGTGATCTAGAGCAATCATTGTTGAAGGAAAGTGAAGATAGATGAGCTTATGAAGGAAGCCCCAAATGTAAATCCAAGGAGGATACTTTCCAGGAAAGAAGGAATGACATGACGGAGGAAAGTGATGGATGGTTGAACCCTACATGTGAAGAAATTAATGACATCGAAGTCTTGAATTGTCAGTCAACTGGAAGACCCTATAAAGCACTGATGATAGAGTCCCTAAGTAAGAGGGAGCTCTGGGAAGTTCCTATGGGCAAAGGAACTCGAGCAAGCTTCTAAGTAAAAAGAAACTTGCAACTCGTCCTTAGTTAAGAGGGAGAGTTAGAGATGACATTCTTGTCTTCAGTTTGGAATAAATAATGGAGGATTGTGTGTTCATCTGGCATCTGACACTCTTTGAGGATGTGGTAGGGAATCCAAGACAAGAGTGGGCAAGAGGACCGATGTTCTTGAGGGTTGAGAACCCAAGATGAGAATAGTCCTAGTAGGGCATACTCGGAGAACACCCAGGTGGGTATGATCCTAAGAGAGACAATGATTATGTGTCTATTAGTCATTTGTCTCACCAACACTGTGCTCTGATATAAGTGAGAGATGGAGCTATTAGTCAAGGCCTTGCTAAATGGAAACAATGTTGGTTGAAATGATGTTATAACAGAAGGATTGCAAATCCGATTCTTCTTATGAGAAATTATTCAAATTGAGAATGACCAAGTACCATTATGAATATCTCCCTATTTAAGAGGGAGTGTTGAATAAAATGTAACTAGGTTCAGTCTTCATAATGACATGATCTTTGTAAATGATGTAATAAAGAGAATAAACTATTTTTTTATATATTGCCTCATGGGTTTCATGAGCAAGAAAGTAATTAGGTAAAAGACTTCTTCTTGATGTCTTTAGGATTTTATTGTTATGTCAAAGAGTCATGTCATGTATGGAGAAGCTCTTTAAGAGCCTATGTAAAATTTATTGGTGTCAAATCAGCCCTCCAAGACCAAGAAGAATCCTCCAAGAGCAAGCTCACCAAAATCTGCAAGCAAAACAACAAAGGAATATTATGTCGGCTCTTAAATGAATATATTAAATAAATGGGAGTCATGTTGGCTTGGAGAAAGTCATGATTTTTCACACTCTCATGTTAGCTCAATATGGGAGCACTCACTACTATATATACCCGCTTAGGGTCAACTCAAAAGACAAGAGATCTTTGCAATCCCTCTCTAAGATTTTGTATAAGCATTGGGGTAGAGGTATACACAATGAAGGAGCGACAAACCTCGCATAGGGCATCTGCAATCAAGATGATAACCTCGCATTCCTCTCTCTAAAAATTTTCATGAAGGAGAAGGTCTAAAATTAGGGCTTGACTACACCTCGATTGGGTATTAGGTGCAGTGATTGCCAGAACCTAGAATACATCAATGACGACACAAACGAAGGTATAGACCTCGGATGAATAAGGTAGAAAATATCTTGGATAGAGCATATATGATTCAAAGAAGGTTTGGGCTAGATATACTCTCGGTATAGACCTAATCCACATGATAACAGTCTCGGTAACATAGTGAAATACATAGATTTTTACATATGACGAGGAGAAATCTAGGCAGATAGATCTCGGTTGTATCGTTGTAGCAATGAACAGAAGTAACCCAGATCTACTCCCTTAGCAAGAATTTCGAGATGAAAGAAGTCTTAGCATACCTGTGATATGCAATCTTAATGTTTGGATCTACATCATAGTTGATCTCAAAATGATACAGTTGCAATAAATAATAATGATCATCATAAGGATCGGTCTCTACAATGTGTCAAGGATCATGATTTCACTGTGATCTCAGTCTACACGGAAGAGAAGTCAAGGTGTAGCATTGATACTCTCAATAACCTTACAGCAGTAATGAAGTTCTTAAAGATACAGTAATGATGATCTGAGTAAGGATCTGAGAGCTCAAGATGCAATCTCAGTAATGCAGCAGTGGTGCAGACGATGATCTCAACAGTGTTCGAGAAAGAGGATGGAGGTCTTGGTCTTGGAGAGGCAGATAGTGTCAAGGGTCATGGTCTTGGTATTTTTCAATGGAATCTCTATAAGAAGAATTTTGCGTGGGTTTTACTCTCCAAGAGGGAGAGGTTATGGCCCTGGCAGAAAGCCAAATGATTGTGTTCTTGTCTCTTTTGTTTTGATAGCAGTTTGATGAAGGAATCACACATACTAATAATGAATGGAACATTAAGCTAAGATAAATAGTATAAATGCTTCACAAATTGTTATCATGTTAAAGAAGAATCACCTTAATATGCCAGCCCTAGATTCTTTAATAGTTAGCGAGGGTGCAGACCTACCACCCCATATTATATTTTTATTTTGATAATAACCAACTAATAAAAACTTGTTGACTAGATTGTGGTGGTCATAGGAAAAATTAAAGAGGTGACAAATTCCTTAGTTCCATTTGCCTCAAAGTGAAAAATTGTTGTCCCATTAGTGGCAACCAAATTTAGCAACTTCCGCCAAATTTAGTCGAACCTCCAATTTTAGCAGACCTCCAAATTTAGTTAGCGACCTAATAAATTTAGCCAATGGGGCCAAGTTGGTTTGTTGAATGGGCTGCCACATTAGCTCTATGGGTCCCACTAGGCCTGTTACCTGCACTGCCACATGACTTCTATACATCCTGCCATATGGCAGAAGGTTGGCTTTGACTTTGACTTTTTTGTTGTTTGGTACAAACTTCATATTGTAATAAATTTCTCATACGAACTCAGATTGAGGTGTTGTTTGCAAATATCTTGTTGAGATCTACAAGTTGGTTCTAGTTTCACTACATTTTAAAGACCCCAATTTTTTGGCCTCTCTAGAGCCACCTAGATCATTAAGCAATGCTCTAAATCGAAAAATTTAGAAACTTTTTGTTAGATTTCTAAGTGGCTTAAAAAACAAAAGTTGAGATGATCTCTATAACACAAATTGTGAATCCTTCCTCTGCAATACAATCCTAATTCTTAATTAGGCAGTCATTTCATTACTCATATTTTTTTCCATGATATCTACATGCATAATATTCTCTTGTACTATTTTTCATAGTTTTCTCTATGGAACTAGAGTTATTAGATTCTCTTAGGCACATAAGTAGTTTGCATGTATAATGGATGCATTAATATACCATGAAAATAAATTTTCAATGTAAAATAGGATGCTTAGAGTTTTTTTAATAGTTTCTAGGTGCAGAAATGATATACCACACTAATACTCTCTTTTGTATTTAACAGTTTGGGAAGTGACTCATTTTAACCTTTCAATAATTAGCACTTAGGTTCCTAATAAATGTGATTAGAAGCGTAAGCATTGAAATTATAATATTATAATGAGAGAAGATAATATCACATAATTCACATGACTATGTGCTAAAGAAAACCTACAGTCTACAATGAACTTCAATTGAACAAAGTTTTTTTATGTATCCTTTGTTAGGCCAAACTAAACCACAATATGTGATGCTTTATGGTGTGAGTTAGGAGAGGGGAAATTATTAATTTATGACGTAGGGATTATTAATGTGGAAAGAATCCCAACACCTAGAAGGTCAATTTCAAATTAACAAACCTTTTTGTGTATGCTTCACTATCTCGAAACAATCCTTAATATGTAAATCCTGAATATTTAATATCACCAAATGGTTAGGCACATGTTGAAATGATAAGATAATTTGAAACATCACATAAACATTGACCATAACTCAAAACCAACTTATAATATTGTGTTAAGATAGTTTGCAACATCACATAAACACCAACCATAACCTAAAAACATATCACAACATATACATAAAAAAATATTAAAAATATTAATATTAAAACTAACATTATCATTAAATTACAAGTTTAAAAATATATCAATATAATAAAACCATCAATAATGCTACTAAAACTAATGTAACTTTGAACAACCATATATATGAAGCTTAGTGGTTAGTAAAGACAAATAATTAAGAGGCATGGGGGTGTGGGCATCTAATAATGGAGTATTCTAATAAATAGATAGCCACCCATAGATCAAAATGGATTATAACATGTAGTATTTCAATATTTATATTGTTAAATTTAAAAGACATAGATTATATATAATTTATTTCAATCCTGTCAAATGATATTTTTAGTAGAAAGTTATTAGGCCACATTGTAAATAAATAAAGGATTTACATAGATTCTTTGACCAAATTTCTTTACTAAGAATTCTATGGGGATGAATATGGTATCAAAGGATGTGAATAATGTTTTGGATTTCCTTTAAACTGAGTTTCATGACATGGATGTTAATGAGTGTTTCTAGCAATTTCTATGCAGACAAGAAACCCACAACTTTGAAATGGATTGAAGGGCGTGGAAAATCAATGGTGTGTGATGTTATCATCACCAAGGAAGTTGTTAGTAAGGTTTTGAAGGAAACTTTTCCAATTTTTTTTAAGCTAAACAAGCTTAAGAACATAACTAGATATGCACTAGCTAGTGCAATGGGAGGCTTCAATGCTCACACATCCAATATTTTCTACTATATTTATTGTAACTAATCTATATATTGGTTGCATTTTTTAATCTATATTAATCTAACAAAATTCTTAACATATATTAGTTGTAAATAAACAATAGTCTGTGATTGTGATGACAAGTTAAGTACATATGAGTGTAATTTCCATGATGGGATGCATGAATTGTCCTCCCCACATTGCCCATAAATGATTACAACCTTGAATGGGCTAGCACTGGTCTGTTATCATCATCTCAAAATGACCCAATAGATGAAAATTTACCATGTCTATCATCATCACTTCATAGTGTCTCATAGATGACCCCTTCTATAGATTATATCTATGAATTTATGGTAGGCCATCCCTTCTACCTAGCCTATGATTGACTGTGAGAACAGGTGAATAAAGGACAATTTATAAGTAGGGGATCTTGTCAACAAAGATATGTTAATTTTCCTTAATTCACTTTTTGTCACAATCAATCATATGATAGGTAGAGGGGATGGCCTTCCATAAATTCATGCATATATTTTGTAGAAAGGGTCATCTATGAGATACTATGAAGTGATGATGATAAAAATTGTAAATTTTCATCCATCGGTTCATTTTGAGATGATGAGATAGACCAGTGCTAGCCCATTCAAGGTTATAATCATTGACAAGAAATGTGGGAAGGAAAATTCATACATCCCATCATGGATATTACACACATATGTACTTAAATTATCATCATAATCACAAAATATTATGATTATGCATTGAAGAAGGAGTATCTAGTACCTAAATTAGGAGTGTGGTAGTGTATGGTGGAGTGGGATAGGGACACAAAGTAGTAGATGGTTGATTTATCATGGGCATAGGTTGTGTAAAGGCTTATTTTAACATGGGAACCTAATTATAGGCTCTTGGTGTTCCTAACAGAGTTAATTGACTTATACCACAAATCTATCAAATATATGGTATTATACACCATCCTTGTATTTAAGTTTAGTGAAAAGGGGTTATCAAGCCTAGGTGGGATAACATGTCCCTGGTGTATAACCTAACCCTAATCATCTCTCTATCTATATGGACCAAAGTGATGATCTACAAGCCTATCTATGCTAGCCAAGATGGATCAACCTATGAATCTATGATGATTGTATTGGGTTATAAATCTATGAATGACCCATCACATTGATTTGTAACCAAAGCCATGGAAGGATCTAAATCTCAAGAAAGTGTCAAATATTAAAGAGAAATCAATTTAATATTTAACCTAACTCTTTGCCCTAGATTTCTCAACATGGTAGGAGAGCCAAGTTTTTAATTGAGGGTTGAAAATAAGATCAACTTGGCACCATCTCATCTCAAGAAGAGTGAATTCCCTTGCTTGAATTTGTGAAGGTATGAAGAAAAACAAATTGGGCATAATTACTAGCCCTAATTGCATAGATAAGTTCGATAGTATACACAGAAAGTAGCAAGGGATTTTTTAGGGATATAATCACTTTTCTTCATGACCGAATAGCTAGAAGACATTCTCTTCCTAGACCAAACCTATCAAACAAGAATGCAAAGTTCTAGGCTATTTCTACTAGCCCTCTTCTATGTGAATTAACCTCATAATCACTCAAGAAGAGTGAGAGCTTAAGGAATTTGAACTTGACAAACCGAAAGGCTATTTCATGAGCTCAATAAATGCCAAGCATCTTGGCAAAGTAAGAAAAGGTAAGAGGTAATTTTACAAGATTTTATGTCTTCAAAATTGCATGCTACTATAGTCAAGGAAAAACATCATAATGTCTTCTTATTATGTATCATCTTGGAAATATGTAAAATAATCCTCAAAAGGTTTTGAGTATTATTAAATTATTCTAAGCATATATTCTAGAAGAAACTAATATTTTCTAATTTCAAGAGGACTGAGATCCTCTCTCTATACATGTGCATAGAAATTAAAGATTGAGTTTCATTCTGAGCATTAGTATTGTTACAAGAGGATCAAGACATATAATTTCACCTACATATGAAAGGATCCTAAATTCATCTATCAAGCCTTCGTTCTAGACAAGTTTTGAGTGATCATAGTCTCAAGTTGAAAGGCATGTGCATGAGTCTCTTTTGGAAGCCCTAAAAGGTTTTCCATTATCACCTTTTCAAAGGAAGATGAAAGCACTATTGAAAGAGGATACACTTGTGCATAAAAGAGATCCAAGATTGATGGTATTGATGACCTCGTTCTGAGCTTAAATATTGTTGAAATAATTCCAAAAACCATACTCTACACTTGTGCATCAAGGCATCGAAATTCTGAGCACATTACTTGTTTCCATATTGCAAGAGCGTATCATTTCTCTCATTGGTCTCAAATCAAATATGAGATAATGGCCTATTTGGAAATCTAGAAGGAGCAATTTTAGTCTTATAAAGAAACAAGTTTATATCTCCTCTATTTCTAGGTATAAACACACTTCAATAGGACATAAATTCAAGCATCAATCATCTTGAAAAGGGAGTTGAACCTCCTATTCTAATTTTGAGCAAAAGAGACCTAGATCGAATCTCTTAAAGGAAAATTTGACTTATCTTCAAGGCTATAGTCACCATTGATCAAGATAGAATCTTCTGACCTATGTAAGTGGCATAAGAAGACAAGAATATTTGTGTATATTCTGTGACGAGATTGGCATATAAAATTCACAATCTAAGCCTATGAAAATTAGTGAGTCGACCTTCATTGAAAGGTACATCTATTTGAATTTACAATGGTCAAGGAAGCTTCATTTTAGCAAGGTCAAGGAAACTTCATTTTGGAATCTTCACATCACACATATTTATCTCTCCTCTTCTAATTGGTTCGACCTCCAAGGGCAATTATTCTCTTCACACATGTGAGAGTTTGACTAAGCATTTTATCTTTGCGATGATTTCTTGTTTCAGCCAACGTTGACTAGCTTTCTGCGAGGTTAATTTGACCTATTTTGACTACAATTTTTGGAGGGTTGACTCTTTTTTACTAGGTCACATTGAATGGCACATGAATCAAGGAAATCTAGGTAGTTTTGAATTGTGTTGACTACAGGCCTAATGTGGTAGTTTTACCACAAGGTTGACCTTCCATTTGACCAAGTTTGACCACTCCAAATTCAATTGCTTTTCTATTATTTGACTATCAAGAGAGGCCAAGTTTCTCTCTCCTTTGACTGAGTTGCTTTGGAAGAGTTTGACCAACCTTTAACTTTTTGGTTAGGGCAGAATTTGACTGCTATTGACTAAGGACATAATTGCAGACTTTGACTAAGCCATCTATTTGACTATGAGAAATGGTATTAGATCATAATACTTGCAAGACAATTTGAATACTAACTTTGACAGTTGCAGAAAAAAAGAACAAAAGTTGCAGGAAGGATCAAGAGCTTAGTAAGGGTTGACTTGGTGGATGGAATGGGTCTCTAGTCAAAGGGTCAAGTTTGTCTTAAATTTCTCTAATCTACTAGAGAAAGAGTTGACGAAGTTTTTCCTCTTCATAGGGGTTTTTCCCTGGCCTTGTGCCTACATCTTGTGTCCTTGTTTTTTTGGAATTTATCTTGAAGAAAATAAAAATTTGAAAGAAAGAACTAATAAAGAGATAAGAACAATAACAAGAAAATGTCAAAGGTAAGATGTTAAAATTGGAAACTAGGGCCAAAATCCACCTTGGACATATCATATAATGGAGATGATATTTTTATTGGATTCCTCTTTTCGAGAGGTGCAATATTGATCTAAACATCGTCTCATTCTGACAAGCAGAAATGGAATTATGAATTTATTTACCCTATGGATAAAGTGTCAAGGTCAGCTCCAGTCAAATGTAGGCTCATGAAGCCCAACAGATGTGGCTCCTCACCCTCAACGTTGTGTATAAATAGGAGAGGCCTTTTCCTAATTTGGACACCATCGCTCAACCATATTTCTCTCTCCTCTCCTCATTGGTTCATACAGCAAAGGAGAAGCTCTTCTTCTTCTCACGTTGACTTGGGTTGACTAAAAATTACAGACAGAGAATCGCAAATTTTTATGAGGCTATTTGTAGGGACATTGACCAGTGTTGACTAAGGGTCAAATCACCTCCTTTAACTATGATTTTCAAGCAAATAATCTGATATTTTGAATCTGCATCTCCTGGCATGAAAACCGAGAAATTTGGAGTAGGTTGACCTGCGTTAACTGCAGGACCTTTGACCACAGCATTGACCTCTACGTTGACCAAGTTTGAAAGATTTTTTAGGAATGTTCTGGGTGGATTGTGTTCGTCCTTGGAGGCCGAGTTGACTAGGTTTAACCGAGCTCATTTGGAGGAGATTTTCTGTTGGTTTGACCAATGTTGACTTTTTGGTTAGGGAATTATGTTGATTGTTGTTTGGTTGCACTGTTTTGACAGTGATTGGGCAAGTAAATTTTGTATGATTTACTCTCTCTGTGTTGAACTTTTGAAGAATAATAAGAAGATTTGATCAAAGGGTTTTCCCCACATTGGGGTTTTTCCTTGGCATCCGCCAAATATTGTGTCCTCTTGCCTTGGCTTGTATTTTTCTTATTGTTTATGCTCTATCTGCATTTACTATCAATGTTAACGTGATTTCTAATGTAGAAATTGATATTGGACTTATAAGAAAAAATGAAGTAAATTTCTCTAAAGCATATAACATACCATTGTTATCTAAAATTAACATGGTATCAGAGCTTAGGTGAAGACAAAGCCCGACCAAGAGTGAGAAAAGCAATCACTGGGATTTGTTGGACAAGGACAAGATCCAATGGCCTCCTCATCTTACTTCAAATCTGATGACAAGCTCAATGAAAAGTTTGATTATCATGCATGGAAGATGTCTCTTGACTTGATTTTGGAAGAGCATGATGCTATGGACTATGTGCAAGGAAATATTGTTGAACCTCCTTCAAATGCATCGATTGTCGCTAAGACAGTACAAGAAAGGTGAGGTCAAAGCTAAGAAGATCATCAGGGATTCTATTCATAAGCATTTAGTTGCCTACATCTATGATTTGGGCACATCTAAGGAAATTTACGACAAGTTGGTTAGCATGTTTAAATCTAGCAATGCAAACCAAGTCCTCTTTCTCAAGAACAAGTTGAAGGACATAAAGAAGGGAATAGGAGAAGATATCCACTCCTACTTCATGAAGATTACTGAAATAAAAAATGATCTTCTATCTATTGGAGAAGTTATTGTTGATAGGGAGCTCACTCTTATTTCCCTTGGAGGTATCCCTTCTGAATGGGATATGTTCAACACTACTATCCTCAACAATGACAGGATTCCAGGTTTTCACGAATTTTTGACTAAATGTACTCAATAAGATACAAGAATGATGGAGAGAGACATGCCTTGAAATAGGAATGATGCTACTACATTCTTCGCTCATGCTAAAAAGAAGAACAATAATGGTTCAAAGAAACAAGGTCAAGGAATACAGGGATTCCAATATGGAAGAAAAGGAAGATGCTTCATTTGTAATAGGTTTGGCCACTATGCTAGCGAGTGTCCTAATAAAATGGATAAAACTCAGGATGATGATAACAACGTCAATCGCAACAATTTCAAAGGTAACAAAAATCAAAGGAATGGCAGGTTCAACAACAAAGGAAAGAGGAATGATCTCGCTACTCAATATGGAAATGGTCATCCTCCCAAAAGATCAAGAAACTCCAGGTATGATGAATCTAACGTTTTATATAACAAGCAAAAATAATTTTATCTTATATCTACCCTCTCTACTGCCTCTCCTCCAGATACCTTGGAAAATTGGTTGATTAATAGTGGTGCCTCATGGCACTTCACTGGGTATAAGGAGGCTCTTTCAAATCTGATAGAAAATGATGCAAATTTGGAAATCATTCTTGGAGACAGTGCCACCTATAATGTGAAAGGAGTTGGGAATGTTACTCTTCAATTGAATCAAGGTAACACCATTCATCTACAAGAAGTATTATATGTACCCGATCTAAAGAAGAACCTAGTATCTATCTCGGCTATGGAGAAAAAAGGATTCAAGGTGGAATTCATTGATGGAAAGGTACATGTTTGGAAATAAAATTTAAAAGAAGCATTTACTCTTGGATTCAAGGTTGATAGCCTATATCAAGTTGGAGGAAGTCCACTGGGAGCTATGTCTTGTGACACATCTCTCCAATCTGAATTATGGCACCGAAGGTTTGCTCATCTTCATTATAAGGCTCTACTTGATTCAAGGAAGATGGTGACAGGTATGCCCAAATTTAAACTAGAACATGATGGTGTTTGTCAGGGATGTTCCAAAGGAAAACATACAAGGGGACCATTTCCCTCAAGTGATAGAAAGACTAACGATATTTTGCAATTGGTTCATTCTGATCTATCTGGTATGTTGCCCGTGACATAAGTTTGGGAGGATATTTATATTATGTTATTTTTGTGGATGACTTCTCTCAAAAAAGTTGGATTTATTTCTTGAAGAAGGAGGATGAAGTGTTCAAATGTTTTCGCTCTTTTAAAGCCTTGGTTGAAAATCAAATAGGGAAGAAGATCAAAATATTGAGGATCGATAACGGAACCGAATATGAATCACATGAGTTCAATGACTATTATAGAGAATCTGGCATTAAGAGGGATACTACTAGTGCATATACTCCTAAGAAAAATGGTGTTTCTAAAAGGATGAATCGTTCTATTATAGAAGCCACCCGGGCCATGCTTCATGATCAAGGCCTTCTGAAGTTTATATGGGGAGATGTCACACCTCCACTATCTTATCCTTGTAAAAAGAAATAAAATAAATTGCATTACTAACTTAATTCAATACAACATGATTAAAAATTAATACCACAGTCATTATGCTTATGATGGGTTAGTATTCAAAAGTCAAAGGCTTATAAAAAATGTATAAATACACCCATTGTTTTATTGATTATGCTGTCAGAGTTTAACTTCACCCATACTTTGGTAATGTTGGCATTATGATACATATGTTGTACTTGATGACAACCCACTCATCTCAGATGATAAATTATAGTGCAAAGAAAAGTTCACTCACTTTCATGCAAAGAAAAGTTCACGCACTTTCATGAAGAGAAAAGTTTCTTTCATGCAGAGAAAAGTTCACGCACTTTCATGCAGAGAAAAGCACACGCACATGGGAAATCTAATGGTTGGTTAATGGTATTAGTTCGACAGTTTTTGATCTTATGGTTTTGGTCCATGGTATTTAGTCCTTGGTATTTGAACCTATGGTTTTGGGCCATGGTATCTCGCCATAAGTGTTGATCCCAAGTATTGGGTCCATGGTATTGAATTGTTATGGTTTTTGGTCCGTGGTATTGTGAAAGGTCTAAGGCTATAAAAGAGGAATGAGATCATTTGGCAAGGCATCTTCTGAATTATTGAATATCTGATAAAGTGTTAGATCTGGAATAGTGTGATTAGGTTATGGTGCAGATCTGGATCTAAATGAAGAAGGAACCCGAGCGCAAGGAGAAGGATAAGTTCCATTAATGGGTCAAAATCTTAAGGCTGGAATAATGGTATCTCTATATGATTTTGATCTATGATATTTGGCGCACGCTTGATCTATAAATCTGATAATCTAGGTTAACTAATATCTGAATGTTTGAAAGAATGAAATAGATCTATACGCAGGTCGGTATTGACACAGAAGCACGCAGGTTTCTGAATAGTGAAGTAGCATACATCTCTTGATTTATGTTCTAGATGCTTTTGTTTATTGCTACAGTGTTCTAGGTTCAGAAGTTGGGTGTGATTACTATTATTATGATCTGGGTACAGTCGTCAGAGAAGTGTTTATTTTGATTCAGTTTTGATTGGTGAAAAGGTGATTGGTTGATGCAGAAATTCTTGATGTTATTTGTGGATCCAGTCTGAAAATTTATGGAACGTGGTCCCTGGAAGGAAAAGAAGGTTGTAGTCTTCTGCAGGTAGCAGCCTGCGTACTAGTATCTCAGCTAGTACAAGAACTAAGGGGGTTGTAGCTCCCTTCCAGGAGAAGCTGGAAAACGAGAGAGGGTTGTAGCTCTCTGCAAGTAGCAGCCTGCGCACTGGTAAAGGACTGCACCAGTACAGAATCATTGTAAAAAGAAGTTTCTAATTGAAAATATAGAGACATATTGCAGCAGGTGGTTTTCACCCACATTGGGTTTCCACCTTATATCTTGTGTTCTTGTGTGTGATTGTCTTCTGCTCTATTTTTCTGTTCTTGGTTACTGTTTATATGATCTTGATGCACAGATTAATGTTCAACATCTATAGAATATTTTAAATTATAAGTCTGTATGGTATACACGGGTTTCCTTATCTATAGTTGCATATATACGTATTTTTCTCTAACTGAAGTAGCGTATATGTTCTGGGTTTGAAAAAGAAAATAATTGACTAAATAACATTGATTCACCCCCCCTCTCAGTATTATTTCCAACAATTGGTATCAGAGCCAAAGGTTGTGTATTGGCTTCATAAAAATTCTTTTGTTGCCAAGGGTATTTGGCCTGGTGGACATAGAAAATATTGATGCATAGTTTGTTAGTAGATCTAATCTAAGTGCAACAAGAACAAGGTTCTAGAAATGCTCAGATGGGCCACTATGCCAACGCTGGAGAATGAACAAGCGAATTAGGGTTGTCTTGAACAAAGCTCTGCGATCTGGCAGCGCTGCTCAAAGGCAGATATGGAGGTAATGTTTGATCGGTCAGCTGAAGATCAGTGCGGCCAGAGGTGTCAAAGGTCGTGGATGGGCGAGATCCGTTACGAACAGCTCATCGATGGTGGAAAATTTAATACAGCTCCTGTGGCCATTTTAGAGGCATCTATGCTTGCTCCTGAAGAGTTATTTACAGGTGAAGGGCTTCTTAAAGATGAAGGTGAGTTGACCCGGGAAGATAGGAAATGTCTGCGAGCAAGGAAAAAGCACAAGCTTAAAGTTGAAAAAGGAAGGAGCAGATCAAGTTGGATGAGAATAAGAGTGAGAAAGGGCTGGCTGAAATATACAAGGCTGAGTATATGCAGTGCACTGGCCTGGCTTCTGCGCCGGTGTCTTCTTCAGATGCATTGAAAAACGATGGTAAGGATGGTGATGCCAAATAAACCGAAGCAAAGAACTATGTAGATGAGAAAGAAGATTCAAAGGCAGCAAAGAAACGAAACAAGGATACCCGCAATTGAGAGAGGATGGATCAGAATAGCAACAACAATAATAAAAAAATAATAATGAATTCAAAATTATTGCATGTAAATGGGCATAGTATTGTAACACCTGGTAAGGCATGTGTACCCCTGGGTAATCACCGGTAAAGTCTGGGTTAAACCTAGGTGATAGGGGGATGTCGGGTTAACAATACCCCAAGTAAAAACTTTGAGGGGGGTAAGAGCTAGAGTGAGCGGGATTGTCTCACTTAGTAGGATTGGCTGGAGTTAGTTAAGGAACCCCAAGTCAAGTTTAAGGAGGGAATTGTTAAGTAAACTTGACTCGGGATAGAGTCAAAAGAGGTTAAACAGTGATGGTTTTGGGGCACATGGTATTGTGCACCCATGGTATTCTGCCTGTGGTATTATATGTAATGGAGCCTATAAAAGGCTGGAAGGACTTCATTGTAATGCAAAAGGCCTGGAGGTGAGCCGTGAAGGCTCACTTGGCTGGATTGGCCAGGGTTTTGGCCAGGATAATGAAATTTCATTATGATCGGGTTTTTCCCCAGATTTGGGGTTTTCCTAGATAAACATGTGTGTTTATGTGTTTATGGTTGTTGCTGGTTATTTTTATATTTGTTTCTCTCGGTGATTCTTCGTAATTAATTTGTGTTCTTGGGTAAATTTCTTAACAATTTCAAATAGTGATGAATATGAACAAGGTAATAATTATAGACTTTTAATGGCTTTTGAAGATGATGATTTCATGGATGCTATAGATGAAGAAGGTCTTTATGAAGAGATTTCTAAACTCAAAATTTGTTTAGAAGAGAAAAATATGATTATTGACACTCTGCAATTCCAATTGGCTGAAAGTGAAAAACATCATGAAAAGTTAGAATGTGAAATAGTGGGACTTAGAAAAGAGATTGAGAAAAATAAAGCTCTTAATCTTAGATTTGTTAAAATATCTGAAACGTTAGATGAGACTATCAAAGTACAACATTCTCCACTAATCAAGACAGGTCTGGGATATAATGAAGAAGCATCTCAAGCACAGAAGCCATCCACCTCCAAAAGTTATATTGATGCAGCAAGGAGAAGTGAACAAATTGACAATCAACAGCAAAGGCACAATGCTGCTCACCAGGTAAATCAGGGACATTTTTCTTCAAGAATGAACAGAGATCACCAAGTAAATCAGGGGCAATCTGCTTCAAGGATAAACAGAAGCTACAACAGACCACAGGTAAATCATTCTCAATTTGCCTCAAGAATGAATGTCAATGAAAACTACAATCGTTCGGTCCGCAGGGTTGATAATCGCAGGAATTTCTTCAATGGCCAATGTTTCTCTTGTCACAACTTTGGACACAAAGCAGCTCAGTGTGTTGCCTACAAAACTATCATGATTAGAGAAACTCAAAAACAGAGGAGTATGACTGGGATCATGAAAAGGACCTACAATAACTTTTCTGCTCTTGAAAATGAAATAGAATGTTCTATTTGTAATAATTTTGGTCATGAAGATTCTGAATGCAGGAGCAGGTTTCGGCAGGCAACTCAGAAGGAGCAAGCCTCAAATATCAAAACATGGAGAATGAAAGAACCACAACCAGAAAGATGTGGTATAGCCTTATATGCAGAAGGGCAGGAAAATCATTGGTACATCGACAGTGGATGTTCAAAACATATGATAGGTGATAACAAAAAACTTCAGTCATATAGTGCCTTGGAGAAGGAGAAGAAGGTCTCATTTGGAAATGACACCCCTGCACTCATAAAAGGTAAAGGTTCTATTCTTTTAAAAGAAAAGGTCAAAGCAGGAAATGTTATGTATGTTGATGGCTTAAAGCATAATCTATTGAGTGTCAATCAGATGTGCGATCAAGGAACAGAGGTAATATTTCGATCAAATGGATGCAATGTTCGTGATATTGATATAGGAGAAACAATGATCAAAGGCATAAGAACTCCAAATAATTTATACATATTCAAAGAAGGACAAAAACAATGCTATCTGAGCAAGAATGATGAACACTGGCTATGGCACCGGAGGTTGGGGCATCTAAGCTTCTCACAGATAAGGAAAGCATGCAAATACCAGGCAGTTCGTGGTCTTCCAGACATCAGAATTCCAAATAATACAATATGTAAATCATGTCAGTTTGGTAAGAAAACCAGAACTAACTTCCCTGAGAAGGAAGGATTAGCTAGCAGGCCACTTGAGCTTGTCCATACTGATGTATGTGGTCCATCTAGGAAAAGGTCGCCTCAGGGAGAAGAATACTTTATATTATTCATTGACGACTATTCAAGGATGGTTTGGATAGGACTGATGAAGCACAAAGATGAAGCCTTCGAAAAATTCAAATCCTTCAAAGCTTTGGTTGAAAACGAATCAGATCACAAAATTAAATGCCTCAGGTCTGATAGAGGTGGGAAGTTTACCTCAAATGATTTTTTTGATTTTTGTGAAGAACATGGAATAAGAAGAGAATTCTCTACAGCCAAGACTCCTTAGCAAAATGGAGTAGTTGAAAGGATGAACAGAACGGTTCAACAAATGGCTCGTGTTATGCTTGATGAGTCTGGAACTCCCGCAACATTCTGGGGTGAAGCTGCAGTTGTTATTCTCAACAAAACAAATGTCCGGGTGAACAGCACTCAAACCCCTCATGAGCTCTGGTATGGTGAGACTCCTTCAGTAAAATATTTCAAAAGTTTTGGAAGCAAATGCTATATCAAAAATACTGATGAACATCTTGGCAAGTTTGAACCTAGAGTAGATGAAGGCATTCTCCTTGGTTACTCTCCCCACAACAAATCATACAAGTGTTATAATAAAAGGCTTGGAAAAATTGTTGAAAGTATTGATGTAGTGGTTGATGAAGAAGAAAACACTCCTAGGCAAGTAAGATCTGAAGATTTCGAAGATGATGAGGACTATCCATCAACATCAAATTAGATTCATGATGAAGAAGAAACCTATGAAGAAGAAACCCATGAGGAGCCTGAAGAACAAATAAGGATAGAAGAAAAGACTCCATCCAGGTACGTTCAGAAGAATCATCCAGAATCTCAAATTTTGGGGCAAAAAGAGGCAGGAATACAAACAAGAAGAACAATTGCAGAAGCTTCAAGCTATTTGGCATTACTTTCCTCCACTGAACCAAAAAATGTAAGAGAGGCATGCAAAGATGAATGCTGGGTCAAGGCAATGGATGAAGAACTTGAGCAAATCGAAAAGAATAACACTTGGGAGTTGGTTCCTAGACCAAAAGATAAGAATGTCATAGGGACAAAATGGATCTTCAAAAACAAGCTGAATGAAAATGGGGAAGTGATTAGAAACAAGGCCAGACTTGTTTGTAAAGGGTATGCTCAACAAGAAGGAATAGATTTTGAAGAAGCTTTTTCTCCCGTTGCTAGACTTGAGGCTATCAGAATGTTCCTTGCTCTCTCTAGCTTTCAGAAGTTCAAAGTATTTCAAATGGACGTGAAATCATCCTTTCTGAATGGAGACTTAGAAGAAGAAGTGTACATTGAGCAGCCAGATGGATTCATCCTTGGTAATGATCCAAATCTTGTATGCAAACAAAAGAAGGCTCTCTATGGTCTCAAACAGGCTCCAAGGGCTTGGTACTATCGTCTGGACAAATACTTTCATCAACAAGGTTTTTCAAAAGGATCAGCAGATAGCAATCTTTATATAAAAATTGAAAATAACAAATTGCTAATACTTGTTGTGTATGTAGATGATATTATCTTTGGCAGCAATGAAGAAGCTATGAGTCAAAACTTTTCCTTGGTGATGCAGAAGGAATTTGAAATGTCTTTGCTTGGAGAACTGACATATTTTCTTGGTTTACAAATCCAACAAAATAAAGGCAGTATCTTTTTATCTCAAACCAAGTATCTCAAGCAGATCTTGAAGAAGTATGGCATGGAAGATTCGAAACCAGTATGCACTCCTATGGTCACAGGATGCAACCTCAGTGCAAATGATGAATCAACAACAGTGCATCAACCAACCTATAGGTCCATGATTGGAAGTCTGCTCTATTTAACAGGTACCCGACCAGACATCATGCATGCAGTAGGAATGGTTGGAAGATTTCAGGAAAATCCTAAGGAAACTCATCTTCAGGCAGTAAAGAGAATTTTCAAGTATCTTCAAGGAACTCAAAACTATGGCCTATGGTATCCTAGAGATGCGGATCTCACTCTTCATGCTTATACAGATGCAGATTGGGCTGGAAGCATGGATGACAGAAAAAGAACTAGTGGTGGTGCATTCTTTATGGGTTCCAGATTAGTATCTTGGTTCAGCAAGAAACATAGTTCTATTGCATTATCTACAACTGAAGCAGAATATGTGGCTGCTGCATCTTGTTGCACTCAAATCCTTTGGATGATGCAAACCTTTTCAAGATTTTCAAATCACTTGTACACCACCTATCTCCATCTTATGTGATAATACAAGTGCAATCAGCATTTCAAAGAACCCAGTCATGCATTCAAAGACCAAGCACATACCGATCAAGTATCATTTTCTCCGGGAACAAGTGTTGGAACAAAAGGTCAAATTGGAATATGTTCCCTCCAAGGAACAAGTTGCTGATATTTTCACCAACCATTGCCCAGGGAGACATTTGAATACCTCAGACAGAAGCTGGGGTTTGTTGATGCATCATCCTTCTGTTGAATCTTGTCTGTTGTACGCAGGTGGATACACGTACATTTGCCGGTCTATGTGGGTCAAATGGGTCTATCAGAGATCATCTGGCATAGGTTCAGGGGGAGCATATATTCTTCTAATGATGCATTGTTGGAATTATCTTAGAAGTCCTTGGTTTTATTTCTCAAGAGTTTTCTGGTGGAGTAGATCAATGTGTGCTGGTCTAAAGGTTGATTCTGCTGATAGTTGTTCTTGTCTCTATGTCATGTACTTCTTTTCATATCAAGGTCATGTAACGACCTATTTTGGTTTCCCCACTATGCCTGGGATGAATGAGTTTTGTCTATCTTGTGTATTCCCACTTGGATGGGAGATGGATGTATGTATGAGTCTTGATGATAGGAAGGTTACTTATAATGTATGGAGTCATGTTCTTTCTTGTAGAACATCTTTTTGCAGATAGCATTTTAGCATAGAGCATATACAAAGGGGGAGCTCGTTCAGAGTTTTCAGCAGGTACTCAGGGGGAGTATGGTAGTCCGCCCCTTTGCCCTTGATGTCAAAGGGGGAGAGTGATTTTTTGTTGTTGCCATCAAGTCCAAAAGGGGAGATTGTTGGCATTATGATACATATGTTGTACTTGATGGCAACCCACTCATCTCAGATGATAAATTATAGTGTAGAGAAAAGTTCACGCACTTTCATGCAGAGAAAATTTCCTTTCATACAGAGAAAAGTTCATGCAGAGAAAAGTTCACGCACTTTCATGAAGAGAAAAGTTTCTTTTATGTAGAGAAAAGTTCACGCACTTTCATGCAGAGAAAAACACACGCTCATGGGAAATCTTATGGTTGGTTCATGGTATTAGTCTGACAGTTTTTGATCCTATGGTTTTAGTCCATGGTATTTAGTCCTTGGTATTTGAACCTATGGTTTTGGGCCATGGTATCTCGTCATAAGTGTTGATCCCAAGTATTGGGTCCATGGTATTGAATTGTTATGGTTTTTGGTCCGTGGTATTGTGAAAGGCCTAAGGCTATAAAAGAGGAAGGAGATCATTTGGCATGGCATTTTTTGAATTATTGAATATCTAATAAAGTGCTAAATCTGGCATACTATGATTGGGTTATGGTGCAGATCTAGATCTGAATGAAGAAGGAACCTGAGCGCAAGGAGAAGGATAAGTTCCATTGATGGGTCAAAATATTAAGGCTGTAATAGTGGTATCTCTATATGATTTTGATCTGTGATATGTGGCGCACGCTTGATCTATAAATCTGATAATCTGGGTTAACTAATATCTGAATGTTTGAAAGAATGAATTTATAGATCTATACACAGGTCGGTATTGACACAGAAGCACACAAGTTTCTGAATAGTGAAGTAGCGTACATCTCTTGATTTATGTTCTAGCTGCTTTTGTTTATTGCTACAGTGTTCTGGGTTCAGAAGTGGGGTGTGATTACTGTTATTATGATCTGGATACAGTCGTCAGAGAAGTGTTTATTTTGATTCAGTTTTGATTGGTGAAAAGGTGATTGTTGATGCAGAAATTCTTGATGTTATTTGTGGATCGAGGCTGAAAATTTATGGAACGTGGTCCCTAGAAGGAAGAACTAGTATCTCAACTAGTACAAGAACTAAGGGGGTTGTAGCTCCCTTCCAGGAGAAGCTGGAAAACGAGAGAGGGTTGTAGCTCTCTGCAGGTAGCAACCTACGTACTGGTAAAGGACTACACCAGTATAGAATCATTATACAAAGAAGTTTCGAATTGAAAAGATAGAGACATATTGCAGCAGGTGGTTTTCACCCACATTGGGTTTCCACCTTATATCTTGTGTTCTTGTGTGTGATTGTCTTCTACTCTATTTTTCTGTTCCTGGTTATTGTTTATATGATCCTGATGCACAGATTAATGTTCAACATCTGTAGAATATTTTAAATTATAAGTTTGTATGGTATACGCGGGTTTCCTTATCTGTAATTGAATATATACGTGGTTTTCTCTAACTGAAGTAGCGTATATGTTCTGGGTTTGAAAAAGAAAATAATTGACCAGATAATACTGATTCACCCCCCCTCTCAGTATTATTTCCAACAGGTAATATATTTTGGGATTAGTTGTACTACATATGGATTTTACACTTTAACTCGGAATTAATGAAATGCTCTACTATGGGGCGTGGCATGAGCATGCTTTGTCGCTACATCCGGCCTTCCTCCAGCTGTCCAGTTCCCTCATTCCTACCACTGCATCTACGATGAGGAGGCTAGGTCCGTAATATGACGGTTGAGCTTCCCTTGGAATTCCTCTATGCTTTACTTGTGGGTGAAGTTTCTCATTACACGCCCCTGTTTCTCGTTGCTTATTGCTGTCAGGGTTTGCTTGGGCAAGTTCAGCTCTGCAATCTGGGTTTTCATCTCCACAGGTTTGCTAAGGGTTGAAGTATGCCATGGCGGGTATGGGATGTATCATCTCATAAGTGCAGCAAGCTCTAGGTGAGGATAAGATCACAGTTCCCACGATTTTTATTCTTTTGGAGTTTCATTGCCAATGTTTCATTCTTAATTGTGCTGTCCATTTTGGGTTGCAGGTTTGGCCGACGCAGGCTTGAATTGCACAGAGTTTCCGTGGAGGCTTTGCAATCCCTTTCTCGGCTCTATCATTGGCCGGATAACAGGTAAGTTCTTGCTACCGTGCCTGAAGATTGTAGGCAGTAACTGGAATCTCATGTTTGGATTATTGCTTGGCACTTTCAGTTAGTTGGGTTTTCTGACATGGGTTCCTGTTCTTTTTAAAAATACTTGTTAGATTTTCAAGGCGAGGGTTTTGTCTCCAACTTATCATAGGGTTTCATATGTAGACAAAAGAACATTTTGTCTGAGTTAGTGCATGATCTTTGAACATAACTGATGTGTTTGTGAAATTTCTTGGTAACAACCTTTAAGCTTAGTTTCTTTTTGTTTTTACTTGTTCTATTCTCTGCAATGTTTTAGGGTTTGTTCTGTTCTAGAAAGTCCGAGAGTAGGTTAGAGCTCTCTCTATGACACATCCAGGTGTACCCTTAACTGGCCTTAAAAGGTTGGAAGTTACAGCTACTCTGTTTACTTCTAATTCTCGTTAATTAAAGGGGTTTTGTTTATAAAGTTGTTAATCCTTTTCCGTTTGCTTGACTTCGGGTAGGGTTGCCTTCCCAGAGCCTGGTAGTTGGCAGGCGCGATAAAATTGTTGTAATGAACCAAGACTATATTCCGAACGTGGATTCTGTTCCAATATGTCATCTGCATAGTATTTGAGTTTCAAGTCTTTGTTTCGAACTAGGTTGTTGGTTTAAATAACATTGTATGAGTGAAACACTCATTTGATATGTAATCATGTTGTTTCAATGAATTTCTCGACTTAATTTGTAGTCTTTGTGATTTTTTTACTTTATTGCTATTTCTCAACAGGTTTTGCCATGTATGGACTTATACTTCGACCAAATGATGTAACAACATGCAAACTTATGGGTTTTTAATGCCATTCTCAAGCAATGTTACATGTTATCACCCCAAGAAACTCTCCTAGGTTGTATCTCGGAGATGCTTGGGAACATTACAAACTCAACATAATGTTGGAAATGGATGAATGGAAGGATGATGCTTATTCAAGCCAGATAACCACTTCTACTTTGCTTGACTCCAGACATGCATGAACACCCCAAAACTACAAGGCTTTAGACCACCAATTACTCACAATTTAAGTGTTGGGTGAATATGGAGAATACTAACCACACCAACAAATGCACAGGACCCTATGATGGCCGGCTGCAACTAGTAAAGAAGCCTGCAAATCTATTCCCTAATGCACAGATAGGATGACAGCTCCCTGGAACTAAGTAAAAAGAAACCTAAATAACACATTCACTGATACATGCAAGATTTTAACACAGAGGTAGGATGACAGCTCCTCTAATGCTAAACATCAAGAGTTTAAGAAAACTGCATAACATGCACATACTAGAATAAAGTAGAAATGGAAAGTGAGAAATTAATAGCAAAAGAAGCTTGTATTAGCTGAAAATGAAAACGAGACGCTGCAAGTATCAAAGTAGTTACAGTCTCCAGAAGTTGAACCTTACACCAAAACAACAACCATAAACCCTGATTACATCTTCTTTCTAGGTATATATAGAGTTTTCATTACAAAGGCACTCGACCGTTCAGAGTATGGAGAGGTCATAATTGACCACCAACCGCTTTCACTGCCTGATGGAGCTGTGAGTGCGGTTGCTTGCTGTAGTGGAGGGATGTTATCTTTTCCTATGCTCTGCTGTCCTTCTCGAGTAGGTGGAGTGTCATAGAGGATAGAATTCCATAATTGTTGAATACATTCACCTGCTCGAGCTCTGTCCATTTTCTCCTCGGCCATACTATTTCTTGAATGCAGTTGTTGAAGATGAAATGCGCCGGGTACTGGTAAGTGATTTCCTTCATCCTTCGGGTTCATGGCATGATCAAGGTGAGTGGAATACATGGCAAATGTATGAGCAGGGCGGAGGAGGGACATCGACCGTTGGATCAAACAGATGGATGGCGGAGATCGCTTGGCGGGGACTATCAGGAAGGCGAGGCGGAAGACGATCATGGGTGTGCAGATCCAACAGTCGTCAGGCAGAGGAGACGCACGAGCTTTAACAGGTGGGAAAAATGGTTTGAGCGGTAAGTGGTATCGCTCGCACCACTTTTGAGGGTTAGGCGGTAATCGTACAATGGGGTGTGATCCCATTCAACGCGTAATGCGTGGTGGCAGTGAACAAACAAAACTGCTGTTGATCGCGAGTTATCGTGCGGTTAGTTTGCGAGAGAGGGAGGAGCGAATGCCATCCGGTTGTGGCAGGGATGATTGGACGATGGAAGAAATAAACGTGCGGATGGTTCGTTGAATGCAGCGGGGACCGTTAGATCGTGGTGCGGCAATCAATGGCTACAATCAAAAGGTGGCTATGGGCTACGGAGGCGTAGGGCCATGTGGTGGCGGTGTTATGGAACTTTAGGCTTAGCTCTTTGGGCCTTGAGGAAACAGGGGCTTATGCCGATCTTTGGAGGAAAAACAAAGATGGCGGGGGTTATGAGAGTGTGAGCGGAGTAAAGGGGAATGAGAAGGATGACTGATACGGGTCTTCTTTGAACAGCAGTAACACGGCCAGGCCTACATTTGACTCTCAAAATGTCCAAGTATGTAGTAGAGCTAACACTGGCTCCTTCTGGGGATGAGATCCTCCCTGCGAGGTCTCAAGAACTTGCAGATCAATGCCTTTCTTGTGAAAATCATATTAGCAAAATTCCCTAGTGTTCCATTGGGCATGGAGTCTAACTGAGTCTACACTAAAACTGATACAATAACATATTTACAACTTTAAGGTCCAAAAACCTTAAACAACATAAATTTTCAAAAAACGCCCATTAATTGGGCCATCAAAAACTGATTCTCCCCCCATACTTTGCAGCATGAAGGTATTGTTCCCTTGGACCTGAGAAATAATAAAAGGCCCTGTCCAGAAAGCATCAAACTTCCCATGGTTGCCTCTCTTCTCTTTCAGTGCATCCCACTTCAGAACCAAGTCTCCAACTTGAAAATTGTCTGCTTTTGTCCATTTTTCAAAAGCTTCCTTGACCTTCTTCTGATGTGCCACAGACCTTTCAACCAGCTATTCTCTGATTTGATGTACTTCTACTAAATCAGTGAGCCTTTTTGCCATGTCTTCTTCCTCATTTTGCTCTTCTTGTAAGAACTTTGCCACAATGAGGGTTAATTGTATTGGAAATACAGCCTCAGTGCCATACACCAATTTGAATGGAGAGTTCCCTGTGGATTTCTTAATGGTCACTCTGTTAGCCCATAGTGCATGTTTGAGCTTAGAATCCCAATTATTTTTGTTCTCTTCCAATAGCTTTTTAATTATCCTTATCAAACTCTTGTTGGAGGATTCTGCTAGACCATTGCCTTAAGGGTAGTATGAGGTGGAATGAACCAGTTTAATGCCCATTGAATTGCACATGTCCACCAACTCTTTTGCTCTGAACTTTGTTGCGTTGTCTGTAACGAGTTTATGTGGACAACCAAACCTGGTGAAGATATTCTCTGTCAAGAACTTCATGACCACATTATGATCAGTCCTTCTGGTAGGGATTGCTTCAATCCATTTAGTGAAATAATCAGTGGCTACTAGGATCCATCTGTGTTGGCCACTGGAATGTGGATTAATTTCTCCAATGAAATCCAAGCCCCACTGTTGAAAAGGTCCACTAGCATGTATAGGCCTTAAGGGCAGGGACTTCAATTACTGCTTCCCTTCAAATCTCTAGCACCTGTCACAAGATTTAACAAATGAAAATACATCAGAAAATAAGGTGGGCCAATAGTACCCAACTCTAAGGATTTTGTGGGCTGTAGTTTTCCAATATTGATGTCCTCCACACATGCTGGAATGAAACTGTTGCATAACTTCTATAGATTGTTCTTTGTCCAGACACCTCAAAAGAATTCCAGAGTGGTCCCTCCAGTAGAGCAGATTTTCATGAATGCAATATTTTGTTGCCCTGAGTCTGATAGTTTTGGCTTGTTTTGAACTAAAATCTGGAGGAACTTCTAGCTTCATTAAGAATTGAGCTATGGCAGAGTACCAATCACAAGAAGCTAGATTTTCGGCCAATGTCTTATTTTTCCCTGGTTCAGCTGTTTCTTCTTCCTTTGTCTAACCATTTCTAAAATCATGCTTATAAAATCCATATCCAGAGTTCTGCAATTTTCTTCAACCATTAATCTGGAAAGCCCCTGACCTCTGACGAGCTTAGTGGGCTTCAATTCTATATTAAATTCAATCAACTTTGCAATCCATTTAGCCCTTCTTCCATCAGCATCAGGCTGTGTTAGGACATCTTTCACTGAAGCAGACGGTACATATGCAATTACCTTAGAATGCAAAATGTAAATCCTGAAAGCTTTTAAGGACTTGATAAAAGCATATGCTTGTTTTTCAATGATATCATACTTTAGTTCAACAACCCTTAATGTTTTTCTAAAAAATTCCATTGGATGCTCTGAACCTTTTTCATATGCTTGCAATAAAACTGCTACAAGGGTGTCTTCATAGGCAAATGAAAATATATGGAACTCCTTACTGTAATCTGGACTGCTTAAAGTGGGAGCTTCCATAATGGCTTTCTTAATGGACTCAAAGGATCTTCTTGCTGAATCAGTCCATTTGATCTCTGACCCCTTTCTCAACATAGAGGTGATATGCTTCACAAGTTTTGCAAAATTTGGGATAAACCTCCTCACAAAGTTTATTTTTCCCATAAAATATTGGATATCCTTCTTTGATCTCGGGACAGACAAGTTCTGTATTGCTTTTACTCTTTCTGGGTCAATTCAGACACCTGCAGCAGAAACAACATGTCCTAACAACTTGCCTTCTTCTAAAGCAAACTGTGACTTTTTAGGATTGACTGAAATCCCAAACCTTCTGCACTTCAGAAACACTTACTTCAAATGTTGCAAATGGTCTCGATGGCTGCTGGAATAAACTGTTATATCATCTAGGTAGATAAGAACAAACTTATCCTTCTCTCCCACAAATGCTATATCCATAGCTCTCTGAAAGGTGGCTCTAGCATTCATCAACCCGAAAGGCATCTTAGAGTACATAAAAGTGCTCCAAGGAGTGGTGAATTCAGTCTTCTCTTGATCATCTGGATATATAGTAACCTGATTATACCCTGAAAATCCATCCAAGAAAGACATCACTTTGGCCCCTGAGACTTTCTGCAGCAAATGCCCCACCTTAGGTAAAGGATAATTGTCTTTCTTAGAGCATTTGTTTAAGTTTCTGAAATCAACACAAAGTCTGATTTCTCCACTTTTCTTCCACACCACTACCAAATTTTCTATCCATTTTGAATATCTGAGAGAGACTATGATTTTGGCAGCCAGTAATTTCTTGATTTCTTTTTCAATAAGTGGAAGGAGCAAAGGATTTATTGGTCTCAGCTTCTGCTTGAAATGGATGGTGTCTTTCTCTAAAGGAATTTTATGCTGGATGATCTTTTTGTCATATGTTTTCAAGTCACTATATTCCCAGGCAAAGACATCAGCAAATTGCTTCATTAAATTGCAGTATTCAGCACTTTGGTCAGCAGATAGATGGGTGGACATATTTATGTGTCTAGGCTGACCTGGACCCCTATATCATGCTTACAGACTGCAGATTGGTCTTCTTTTTGGGCAGCGTTATAAGGAACATCATTCTAGTCAAATAGCTTCTCTAAAGGAACTAAACCCTTAGGTATATGATTGTTGGTCAGTTGGACAATGCTATTTTTTCCAATTTTGTTTCTAAGCTGGGGCTGGGGATTTTCTTCCAAGGCTTCATTCTCTTGGTCAATTTGCATTTCAGAGAATTCATCAATGACTTGCAGGAACCTATTGACTTCATCATCATCTTCAAAAAATTTCCAATGCTGGACATTGTCAAGCAAGGATGGTCTATATTTCATCTGGACTTCAAAAACTAGTCTGGGAGGCATGGGAGGGATAAACATGCTAGCAGACACAGCAAGGGAATCAGCAAGCTGATTTTTGACTCTAGGGATGTATGAGATACAAAAACTATCAAAAGAATATTTGAGTCTCCATACCTCATCTCTATATGCTTTCAGCCTTGGGTGCTTTGCTTGAAATGTTTTGTTCACTTGCTGAATGATAAGATCAGCATCTCCAAACACCTTTATGTTCTTGATTCCTCTGTCTTTAGCTGCGTTAAGGCCCAATATCAGAGCTTCATACTTTTCTATATTGTTTGTGACTTGGAAGGCCAACTTAAAAGACAGATGTGTGCTTTCTTGTTTTGGAGAAATCAACACCACCCCTGCTCCTGCAGTCTCCCTGGAACATGCTCCATCAAAGAACATCTCCCAAACCTGACTTCCTTGCTCTCCCCCAGCCTAAATCATTGGTTTCTTGATCTGCATTGAGGCCTTCTGGGATTCTTCTATTTGGAGAATACATGCTCCAAAATCAGTGTCCACAACATAAATGGGATGATTAGAAGGATTCTTTTCATCACTGATGATGTATGCCAGCTGTGCCTCTCTATACAATCTCCTGCTTTCTCCTCCAAAAATTGGGACAGTGGCATAAAATAAATCATTCTGCAATGTCCCACCTAGTCTCTTTATCCACTCTCTGGACAACAGCATGCCAAACTTAGGAGGGATATCTGCTACCACAATATCCATCATCATATTCTTCATGGGCATCTGAGTTAGGGTAATGGCTAAATCTTTGATCAATCCTAGACATTTTACTTTCCTTGAATAAAAAGAGAATAAACCATGATATGGTCTGGTGATGTCAAGGCCTAACTCTTCCATGACAGCTTTCGGCATCAGATTTTGGCTGGCCCCTGTGTCTAGCAGGCAATTGTGGAGGATTTTGCCATGAATGGTCAAGGAGACATAAAATGATGGAGAATTATCATCAGAAGGCTCGGTCATTGGGCTAAGCATAACCGTAGGCTTATCATTTTGAAAATTGACATAGTTAGTGGAGGTTTGTGTGACTCCCAGCTCAAGAGCTTCAAGGATAGGCTTTCTAAATACTTCACTCTTTACAAGTTCTATCAGAGGCACAGATAGTTTTAACTTCTGGACTTTTGATTCAAAGCTGAAAGGGGAAGGGGACTTGTCAGGACCTCTTACCTCTTGAGTTGGTGCTTTGAGGATGATTGGATCAGCTGTTGACCTTTTCTATCTGATATTCTGTTGCTCTGTGGGGACAACAGCTTTTTGGGCAAGATTCTCCGTGACATTGTTTGCTTTTGACCTCAGATTGTAACTTTGTTGTTCGTCAGTCTACAGAACAACCCCTTTATCCCACTCTTGACTGGTTTTGTCCATGAGAAATGATTCCTCATATGCAGACAATGTCAAAAAGGCAGCACGGCCCTTATCTTCCATGTAATGAATTTCATCCTCATCTTCAAAGTGCTCCTCCTCCATGACTACATTTGGAAAGGGGCTCTAACCTTTTGTTCTTCATTTGTTTCTTTACCCCTCTGAATGATTTGCAATTGTTCATTTGCTCTTCTGAATGGATTTGAATTTCTTGGAGAAAATGTGTTTTGCAGCCTTGTCTTTCCAGAGCTCTGCTCAATCTTCAGCTTAGATATCTCAACAGCCAATGACTATATCATCTTAGTCATTTTGTCTAATCTAGGCTGTGAAGATGAAGCAAAGGAAGAAGAAGCCTCACCTCTCTGCCTCCTTCTATCAGCATGACTTCTGAGCTTTTCTGTAGCAATTATATTTGACTCCACCTCTAAAGCTACATCTTGCATATCAGCTAGAGTGGCACATCTTCTTTCTCTCAACAACAAGCAGAAATCAGAGTCAAAAGCATTGGCATAGGTAAGTTTGACAGAGGTGGGGGTTGGCTTTACTTCAGCTAGTATCTGACTATACATACGGTTAAATCTCTTATTAAAATCAGGCAATGATTCCCCATTTTCCCTCTTAAGGTTACCAAACTCGGTATGGTAATACGACAAGTCTTTTTTATCTCCCTAGTGCTTCAAAAATACATCATCTAGTGCTTCAATATCTATTATGTACCTAGGGGCCAGTTCTCTGAACCATTTTCTAGCCTCTCCATCAAGGCTTTGGAAAAAAACTCTCATCTACACATCATCTTCACTAATATCCAGGTTATCAGCATAAGTTCCATGGAAAATTTTAGGGGCTAATGTTCGCCCAGTGGGCTAATTTTCCATGATTTTTCCACAAAAAAGATTCGCCAATTTCCAATTTTATAAAAGACGATTCGCCCAAATTTTAGAATATAAAATTATTTTACCTTAAAAATCGCCAAGATTATAGAGAGACTATATATAAAATAATTATAAATTTGATTAATTTTACAAATATATCAATAAACATTTATAATTTGCATATTAGGGATTAGTGAGATTCGCCAATGTTTTAAACTTCAAAAAAAATTTCCATCCTTAAAATTTTCCTTGAGCATAACTATAAAAATATTCAAGGTGTTCTTCAATAGTCACTCCCTCTGTACCAGTGAATTTAGGCATGTATTTTTGGTACTCTCCTAGCAGCTATGATTCTTTCCATCTTTGTGGGAGCTTGCTGGCCTGCCATGACTGGGATATGTGGAAGGATACTAGCAAATTGAATAGTAGGAAACAATGGAATAGATGAGAGAGACAAAGGAATATGATGGACTGTATGGGAGACTTTCTTTGGACTGACATCCAAAGGGGAACTGAATGGACAAGGAGCTTTATGAATCTCTGAAAATATTTCTTCACTAGCAATGCTAGGCTCTAGATCTTCAAACTGTATATTCTCAGCTATAACTTTCTCTTGCAGAGATACATAAGATTTGTTGGGCTTACCTGATCCTGATGCTCCTTTCTGTGATGTTTTCTTCGGCTTAACAATCTTCTCAGGGTCAAGCACTGGGTCAGCTGGTGATTTCTGAGGATTTCTCTGGGTATGCCTCACAAACTGAGCCAGAACTGTAATGTGGAGTCGCCACTAGGTTGACCCTCCAGTAGAGTCGCCAGATAGATGATTACAACCAGAAATGTGCCCATACTTTGTCTATCATCAAAATCTAGAACTGTTTCATTCTCCTAGGGAAGCTAAGCTTCAATATCCTCTCCCCGGCAACAGCGCCAATTAATGTTATCACCCCAAGAAACTCTCCTAGGTTGTATCTCAGAGATGCTCGAGAACATTACAAACTCAACATAATGTTGGAAATGGATGAATGGAAGGAATGATGCTTGTTCAAGCCAGATAATCACTTCTACTTTGCTTGACTCCAGACCTGCATGAACACCCCTAGACTACAAGGCTTTAGACCACCAATTACTCACAATTTAAGGGTTGGGTGAATATGGAGAATACTAACCACACCCGCAGATGCACAGGACCCTGTAATGGCCGGCTGCAACCAGTAAAGAAGTCTGCAAATCTATTCCCTAATGCACAGACAGGATGACAGCTCCCTGGCACTAAGTAAAAAGAAACATGAATAACACATTCACTGATACATACAAGATTTTAACATAGAGGTAGGATGACAGCTCCTCTAATGCTAAACATCAAGAGTTCAAGAAAACTGCATAATAGGCACAGACTAGAACAAAGTAGAAATGGAAAGTGAGCAATTAATAGCAAAAGAAGCTTGTATTAGCTGAAAATGAAAACGAGACACTGCAAGTATCAAAGCAGTTACAGTCTCCAGAAGTTGAACCTTACACCAAAACAACAACCATCAATCCTGATTACATCTTGTTTATGGGTATATATAGAGTTTTCATTAAAAAGGCACTCGGTCGTTCAGAGTATGGAGGGGTCATAATTGACCACCAACCCCTTTAACTGCCTAATGGAGCTTTGAGTGCGATTGCTTGCTATAGTGGAAGGATGTGATCTTTTCCTGCGCTCTGTTGTCCTTCTCAGGCAGGTGGAGTGTCATAGAGGATAGAATTCCATAACTGTTGAATACATTCACCTGCTCGGGCTCTGTCGTTTTTCTACTTGGCCATACTATTTCTTGAATGCAGTTGTTGAAGATGAAATGCTCCAGATACTGGTAGGTGATCGCCTTCGTCCTTTGGGTGCACGGCATGATCAAGGTGAGTAGACTGCATGGCGGATGTACGAGCAGGGTGGAGGAGGGATCGGCCGTTGGATCAAATGGATGGATGGCGGAGATCGCTTGGCGGGGACTATCGGGAAGGCGAGGTGGAAGACGATCACGAGCCATTAGATCTCGGGTGTGCAAATCCATCGGTCGTCAGGAGAAGGAGACACACAGGCTTTAACGGGCAGGAAAAATGGTTTGAGCTATAAGTGGTATCGCTCACACCGCCTTTGAGGGTTGGGCGGTAATCGTACAACGGGGTGCGATCCCATTCAATGCGTGATGCGTGGCGGCAGGGAACAAACAAAAACTACTGTTGATCGCGAGTTATCGTGCGGTTAGTTTGCGAGAGCGGGAGGAGAAAATGTCGTTCGATCGCGGTGGGGATGATCGGCCGGTGGAAGAAATAAATGTGCGGATGGTTCGTTGAATGCCGTAGGGACCGTTAGATCGTGGTGCAGCAATCAACGGCTGCAATCAAAAGGTGGCTATGGGCTATGGAGGCATAGGGTCATGTGGTGGCAATGCTATGGAACTTTAGGCTTAGCTCTTTGGGGCTTGAGGAAACAGGGGCTTATGCCGAGCTTTGGAGGAGAAGCAAAGATGGCGGGGGTTATAAGAGTGTGAGCGGAGTAAAGGGGAACAAGAAGGATGACTAATACGGGTCTTCTTTGAATAACAGCAACACGGCTAGGCTTGCATGTGACTCTCAAAATGTCCAAGTATGTAGCAGAGCTAACATTATGAACAGGTGTTCACAGGGAATTTTCATAGAAATAGAACAGTTATTTTTAGATGTTCTCTACAGTATTCACATATAGTTTTATTTATTTTTTGTTTCTTTCGCTGCATGAGAAGATTATTTTTTCAATATTTCGTTTAATTTCTAAGCTTGTAGATTCAAGCCTTCCTTCATTAAGCTATGTACATTGAATCTATTGTATGACAGGTGGCTTGTTTGGGTTCTCTTTTACTTGTATTAGAGGATCATAGTCACAATTGGCCTATCGGGACTGCATCTAGGTGTGCCATGCTCCTACATACTCCGAATGTTCTTGTTCGGTTCAATCACAGTAAATAACAATATCAATACCAATTACAGTTTACCGTTATAAGTCACAAAATATACACAGTATCTTGTAAGATGAAAATTACACCTGTACAATACTAAATGTAAATAACAGTATCAATATCAATACAAGTTACGTTTTACCATTATAAGTCACAAACATAAACACAGTATCCTACAAGATGCAATTCACTCCTGTACAAGACTAAGTGCAGTTATTCATTACCAGAATCAACAGTTTATGTCAGCAGATTATTCTAGGGTGGTTACTTACCTGAACCTCATTAAGGATAAAATTCAACTGAAGATACCACTTTTATTACTTGTAGTATTTCGTTCCTCCCAACCATGAGACTTGCTGTCAGGTCCAAGTCTCCCCCCAAGCTTGCTCACAAGACTACTATCTTCTGCAAGTTTTGCACTAAGTGTTGTTGCTATCTAGTCATCACCAAACTTAGAAAATCTACCGTCTAACCTCTTAGCACAATTTTTCCTCCCCCTACTCCCCTGCCTCCAGGCTTTTCCTTGGAGCATTCATAATTAGGGTTTCTGGAAACTGCTTTTCCTAACTTCCTTGTTATGAGAAGTTACAAGTTTTGTTAATATTCAGATCGTTTCCCTTCTTTAATAATTAACAACATTAATCACTTCAAACAATAAATAACAATAATATCCAATTTTATTTCTTACTGTGGTAAAATAAAATATTTACAGTTTTCTGGGGACATTACATCTCCCCTCCCTGAAATCAAACATCGTCCCGATGTTTTCCAGCCACAAATAGCCCTGGATATGCTTCTTTCATGAGTTGTTCATCCTCCCAGGTGGCCTCATCCAGCCCAAAGCGCTGCCATTGCACTTTAACCTGGGTGATAGCTCATTTCCGCAGCATTACATCTCTCTGATCGAGTATATTCAGCGGCTCGACCAAGAATTCTCCTTCCAGTTTGACTTGAAACAAACAATAATTTGAATCAATTTTTTTTATCATAAAAATTTATTTGGCTTACCTAAGATACTTTCTTATCGTATATCTTTCCAACCAACTATGTGCTTAGGATCATAAACGTATCTTTTTAATGTCGACACATGGAAGACATTGTGGACCCGAATATGGCTTAGTAAGGCGATTTGGTATGCCACTGGCCCGACCCTTGCTAAAATTTGAAATGGTCCACAAAACTGGGGTGCCAACTTAGCACACCCGCTCCATTGTAACGTACTCTTTTTAGCTCGTACTCTCACATATACATGGTCTCCTACTTGGAATTCTCTGAAATTCCTTTTTCGATCGGCAAAATTCTTTTGCCTATCTTGGGCCGCCTTTAAGTTGGAACACACCTTCTTAACCATCTCTTCCATTTCTTTTAACATCTCAGGTCCCAACATTAGCTTGTCCTCTGGTCCCCCCAACTGGATGGTGTGCGGCACTTACGTCTGTACAACACTTCAAACGGGCTCATCTGTAAGGAAGTATGGTAGCCATTATTATAAGCAAATTCGACCAGGTGCAAGTAGTCTTCCCATTTAGATGGTTGTTGCATTACATATGATCTTAGCATATCTTCCACTACCTGATTCACCCGTTCTGTCTGTCCGTTTGTTTGAGGATGATAGGCGGTACTGAAATTTAATTGAGTACCTAACCCTTCAAATAGGGTTCTCCAGAAAGCTGATGTAAACTTTACATCGTGGTCAGAAATTATAGTTTTTGGTAGCCCATGTAGCCTAAAAATATTTTGCATAAAAATATTGGCAATCTGTACCGCTCTAAAGGTGGACTGTACTGGTATAAAATGAACTGATTTTCTTAATTTTTCTACCACTGCCATGATTGAGTCATTTAGTTTTTTGGATTTGGGTAATCCTATGATAAAATCCAAAGAGATGGTCTCCCACTTCCATTCTGGGATTGGTAGTGGATGTAGTAACCTAGCAAGGTGTTGATGTTCTGTTTTAACTTGTTGACATTCCAGGAAATGTGTCAAATATCCTGCTACATCTTTTTTCATACCGGGCCAACAGTACTCCTTTCGAAGTGCGGTAATTAGCTTTTGGTACCTTGGGTGTCCTGCATAGGGACTTCTATGAAATTCATCTAGAATCGGATTTTTAATATTATTTTGGTTGGGTACATAGATTCTTTTATTATAACTCAACATACCCACGGAATCCATCGCATATCCTTGCTAATATTCATGACTGGTTGTGTTTTGAGCTCACTGTCCTATTTGCTGATATTTCTGGTCCTGCTCTGCTGCTTTTTTAATCAATTCGTTGAAAGTAGTCTGCCCTTTGCTGTAAGAAATTTCATAGAGACAATGTACCTTTCAACTTAAAGCGTCAGCTACCCGGTTCTCTTTCCCCTTCAGATGTTTGATCTCAAAATCAAATCCACTTAGGAAATCTACCCACCAAGCCTGCCTAGCATTTAAAGTAGGCTGATTAAAGTAATTAGTCAAACTGTGATGGTCTGTCATTAACAGAAAATTTTTACCCATCAAATAGTGATGCCACATCTTTAAAGCGTGAATGACGGCTGTCAATTCTAAATCGTAAGCGGAATATTTCTGCTCGTGTTCCCTTAATTTCCTGGACTCATAGGTGATTACCTTCCCATCTTGCATTAGTAATCCACCTACCCCTTCCTTGCTCGCATCTGTACACACCACATAATCCTTACTTGGATCTACTATGCTTAAAATAGGCGCGGTAGTGAGCAAATGCTTAAGTTGCTCAAAACTTTTTTGACATTCTGCTGTCCATTTAAAAGTTTTTCCCTTTTTCTGTAGGGAGGTGATAAGATAGGCCACTCTAGAGAATCCTTCCACAAACCGTCTATAGTATCCTGCCAATCCCATGAAATATCTTATATCAGTTACGTCCTTTGGCACTGGCCATTCCATTATGGTCCTTATCTTCTCGAGATCTACCGTGATTCCATCTTTGGTAATAATGTGGCCTAAGTACTGAATCTGTTCCTTAAAAAATCACACTTGCTGAATTTAGCATACAGTTGATGTTCCCGAAGAGTCTGCAATACTATCCTGAGGTGTTCCTTATGTTCCTCAATATTCCGAGAATATATCAGTATATCATCAATAAAGATTAACACAAATTTATCTAAATACTGATGAAATATATTGTTCATTAGACACATAAAGGTCGCAGTGGCATTGGTTAACCCAAAGGGTAACACTACAAACTCATAGTGCCCATAGCAAGTCCTAAAGGCAGTCATAGCTATATCTTCCTCCTTGATCCTGATCTAGTGGTATCCGGATCGTAAATCAATCTTTGAAAATATCGTTGCCCCTTTTACTTGGTCAAATAGTTCATCTATGCGAGGCAACGGGTACTTGTTTTTGATAGTCAACTTATTCAGTTGACGATAGTCCATGCACATACATAGGGTTCCATCCTTCTTTTTGACGAATAGCACGGGGGCTCCCCAGGGCGACACACTGGGGCAGATGTAGTTTTTATCCAGCAGCTCCTGTAATTGCATTTTTAGTTCTGTCAGTTCTGGTGTGCTCATACAATAAGGGGCTCGGGACACCAGGGCTACTCCTGGCACCAGTTCAATGGTGAAATCTATGTCTCTCTTGGGTGGCAGTCCTGGTATTTCTTCAGGGAACACATCTGTAAAATTCTGAATCACTAGAATACTTTCCAGGGTGACAAACTTGTCCTTTGAGTTGGCATAACCAACCTGAATAGCATAAATCTGACATCTTTTCCTGATGCACTTTTCCAGTTGAGAGGCGGTTATTGGTCGTATTTGTAATGGTCTCAGGATGCCTTGCATTTCCTGTTTGTCTCCTTGTTCATTCTTATAACAGATAGTTTTTGTTTTACAGTTTATAATGGACCAACGCCTTTCCAGCCAGTCCATGCCTATCAAAACGTCATACGATCCTAGGGGAAGTATGTTTAGATCTGCCACCAAAGGCTGACCTGCTATTTCCAAAGGACAATTATTGACCTTGGCCAATACACGTCTCTTTGCCCCTGTTGCTAGCTGTACTAGCTAGGGGTTTTTAAACTTGACAGTTTGTAATTTACATTGCTCAACTATCTTAGGACTAACATAACTTAACGTAGCTCCAGGATCAATTAAAATAGATACAGTATGATCAAAGATTTTACCTTCAAACTCCACCATAGTCGGTTGGTATTCTACCTGATGATCTTCAAGGGCAACATTAATTTTCGGGATACTCCGGGCTACGTCGCCTACTGTAGATGCTTCGTGGATCTGCGAAATCTATTCAGTGCCTTTCTGGTTAGGACAGTTCTTAACATAATGTGGCCCTCCACATCCCCAACATTGTACTGGAGGTCTCGTTGTCGCTTCGTTTTCAATTTTACCTGATTGCTCACTGGATTTGGGTTCATGGGAAGGTCTAAATCTAGACTGGTTTCTATGCAGATTTCTGTTGATTTGTCCCTTGGGAAATCCTTTGTTGATATTTCCACGATTTCCCTTATTGCCCACAGCAACCTTATTACCCTTCTTGTCAGTCCATTTCTTTCCCATAATTTCTCCTTTCTTCTTGCTTTGTTGATAGCATATCCTGGCCTTTCGTATGACCTCATCCATCATTTTTGGGTTATCGAATTCAATTCACTCTCTCATAGACAAGGGTAAACTACTGATGAACCATTGTACCTTTGCCTTTTCTTCTCGTATGTAAGGTACATATCGAAGTAAAGAGGTAAATTGGGTAATAAACTCATCCATTGTTTGTTGTCCAAGCCACAGGCCATGGAATTCTTTTGCCTTCTCGTCGTAAAATCATTCAGTCAAATATATTTCCTTAAATTATTTTTGGAACTTTTCCCAAGTTATATTTTGTTCACTTACCCCTCATACAGTCTTGACCTCCTCCCACCACAAGGTGGCCTTCCCTTGTAGCTGGAAAATGGCCAAACGAGCTTTTAAGTTGTGGTCATATTTGTATAGTTGGAAATATTTATTCATGTTAATAAGCCAAGCTTCAACTGCCTCCTCCAGCTCCCCATCGAAGAGTGGCGGTTTTATTTTTCGAAACTCCCCTTGTAATTATGTCCTCTGCCTCTTTGGTGTTGGGTGCTCGGAGGCACTATCTGGCTTCTCCTCTTGGTTTTCTTCCTGTTGGAAATAATACTAGGGGGGGGGGTGAATCAGTATTATCAAACTCTTATCAATTTATACAAATATTTTCAGATCTGACAATTGAAACCTGCATATACCTTCCAAACTTATAATTTAATTTATTCTTTAGATGTTTGTCATTAATCTGTATGTGAGAACCATAGAATAATGAGCAGAAACACAAAATAGACAGTCACACCAAGGAACACAAGATGTAAGGTGGAAACCCAATGTGGGTGAAAACCACCTGCTGCAATATGTCTCTATCTTCTTTCAATTAGAAACTTCTTCTTACAATGATTTTGTACTGGTGCAGTCTTTTACCAGTATGCAGGCTGCAACCTGTAGAGAGCTACAACCCTCTCTCGTTTTCCAGCTTCTTCTGAAAGGGAGCTACAACCCCCTTAGCTCTTGTACTAGCTGAAATACTAGTACGTAGGTGCTGACCTATAGAAGGCTACTACCTTCTCTTTCCTTCCAGGTACCATGTTTCATCAATTTTCAAACTAGATCCAAAACATCATGTACATGTGCATCACCCAATCTCCTTTAAACAAATAACTTCTCAGAATGAAGTAACCAGAAAATAACACCAGTAACCAGACACCAATTTAAACCCAGATCTCTACAGAAACAAATAAAAGACAGCTGAAATATATTTCAAGAAAGGTTCGCAACTTCACCGAAGGAAACTTGCTGATATCCGCACTTCTGCCGTGACGAGTCTGTGCAACTCCGCACCTGCTTCTTCTCTGGTTCTGCACACCTCCGCACTGCGTCGTTGCCGCTCTCTTCAATAGATCTGACTTATAATGCTCCAGTTTCTCCTTGATTCAGATTCAACTATGTCTCACCAACCGATTATCAGAAATTCAGATCTTGCTCTTCTTAAGATTTTCAACACTTGTGATTAGCCAAATGATCTCCTTTCCTTTTTATAGGCTAGGCCTCACTCAAAACCATGGACCAAAACCATTGAGAAACAATACCACAGACCCAATACTTGGGTTCAATTCTTTTGGATGCAATACCACGGACCAAAACCATAGGATCAAAAACTGTTGGACTAATACCATGAACCAACCATAAGATTTCCCATGTGCATGCGCTTTTCTCTGCATGAAAGTGCGTGAAATTTTCTCTACATGAAAATGCGTGAACTTTTTTCTGCATGAAAGTACGTGAACTTTTTCTCTACATGAAAGTGCGTGAACTTTTCTTTGCATGAAAGTGCGTGAACTTTTCTCTGCATGAAAGGAACTTTTCTTTGCATGAAAGTGCGTGAACTTTTCTCTGCATGAAAGGAACTTTTCTCTGCATGAAAGTGCGTGAACTTTGTTGCACTATAATTTACCATCTGAGATGAATGGGTTGCCATCAAGTACAACATATGTATCATAATGCCAACAATCTACCCCTTTGGACTTGATGTCAACAACAATCAATCACTCTCCCCCTTTGACATCAAGGGCAAAGGGGCGAACTACCATACTCCCCCTGAGTACCTGCGGAAAACTCTGAACGAGCTCCCCCTTTGTATATGCTCTGTGCTGAAATGTTGTCTGCAAAAAGATGTTCTACAAGAAAGAACATGACTCCATACATTATAAGTAACCTTCCTATCATCAAGACTCATACATACATCCATCTCCCATCCAAGTGGGAATACACTAGATAGACAAAACTTATTCATCCCAGGCATAGTGGGAAACCAAAATAGGCCGTTACATGACCTTGATATGAAAAGAAGTACATGACATAGAGACAAGAACAACTATCAGCAGAATCAACCTTTAGACCAACACACATTGATCTACTCCACCAAAAAACTCTTGAGAAATCAAACCAAGGACTTCTAAGATAATTCCAACAATGCGTCATTAGAAGAATATATGCTCCCTCTGAACCTGTGCCAGATGATCTTTAATAGACCCATTCGACCCACATAGACCGGAAAATGTACGTGTATCCACCTGCATACAACAGACAAGATTCAACAGCAGGATGATGCATCAACAACCCCCAGCTTCTGTCTGAGGTATTCAAATGTCTCCCTGGGCAATGGTTTGGTGAGTATATCAGCAATTTGTTCCTCAGAGGGAACATACTCCAATTTGACCTTTTATTCCAGCACTTGTTCCCAGAGAAAATGATACTTGATTGGTATGTGCTTGGTCTTTGAATGCATGACTGGGTTCTTTGAAATGTTGATTGCACTTGTATTATCACATAAGATGGAGATAGGTGGAGTACAAGTGATTTGAAAATCCTGCAAAGTTTGCATCATCCAAAGGAGTTGTGTGCAACAAGATGCAGTAGCCACATATTCTGCTTCAGCTGTAGATAAAGCAATCGAACTTTGTTTCTTGCTGAACCAAGATACTAATCTGGAACCCATAAAGAATGCACCACCACTAGTGCTTTTTCTGTCATCCACGCTTCCAGCCCAATCTGCATTTGTATAAGCATGAAGAGTGAGATCTGTATCTCTAGGATACCATAGACCATAGTTTTGAGTTCCTTAAAGATACTTGAAAATTCTCTTTACTGCCTGAAGATGAGTTTCCTTTGGATTTTCCTGAAATCTTCCAACTATTCACACTGCATGCATGATGTCTGGTCGGGTTCCTGTTAGATAGAGAAGACTACCAATCATAGATCTATAGGTTGGTTGATGCACTGCTGCCAAGTCATCATTTGCGCTGAGGCTGCATCCTGTCACCATCGGGGTACATACAGGTTTCGAATCCTCCATCCCATATTTCTTCAAGATCTGCTTGAGGTACTTGGTTGGAGATAAAAAGATACTGCCTTCATTTTGTTGGATTTGTAAACCAAGAAAATATGTCAGCTCTCCAATCAAGGACATTTCGAATTCTTTCTGCATCACCAAGGCAAAATTTTGACTCATAACTTCTTCATTGCTGCCAAATATGATATCATCAACATACACAACAAGTATTAGCAATTTGTCATTTTCAATTTTTATATAAAGATTGCTATTTGCCAATCCTTTTGAAAAACCTTGTTGATGAAGGTAGTTGTCCAGACGATAATACCAAGCCCTTGGAGCCTGTTGAAGACCATAGAGAGCCTTCTTAAGTCTGCATACAAGTTTTGGATCATTTCCAAGAATGAATCCATCTGGTTGCTCAATGTACACTTCTTCTTCTAAGTCTCCATTCAGAAAGGCAGATTTCACATCCATTTGAAATACTTTGAATTCCTAAAAGCTAGAGAGAGCAAGGAACATTCTGATGGCCTCAAGTCTAGCAACGGGAGGAAAAGTTTCTTCAAAGTCTATTCCTTATTGTTGAGCATACCCTTTACAAACAAGTCTGGCCTTATTTCTAACAACTTCCCCATTTTCATTCAACTTGTTTTTGAATATCCATTTTGTCCCTATGACATTCTTATCTTTTGGTCTAGGAACCAACTCCCAAGTGTTGTTCCTTTCAATCTGCTTAATTTCATCATCCATTGCCTTGACCCAGCATTCATCTTTGCATGCCTCTTTTACATTTTGTGGCTCAGTGGAGCAGAGTAATGCCAAATAGCTTGAAGCTTCTGCTATTGCTCTTCTTGTTTGTATACCAGCCTCTTTCTGCCCCAAAATATGAGATTCTAGATGATTCTTCTAAATGTGCCTGGATGGAGTCTTTTCTTCTATCCTTATCTGTTCTTCTGGTGCCTCATTGGTCTCTTCTTCTTCATCATGAATCTGATTTGATGTAGATGGACAGTCCTCTTCATCTTCGAAATCTTCAGATCTTACCTGCCTAGGAGTGTTTTCATCTTCATCAACCACTACATCAATACTTTCAACAATTTTTCCAAGCCTTTTATTGTAACACTTGTATGCTTTGTTGTGAGGAGAGTAACCGAGAAGAATGCCTTCATCTGCTCTAGGTTCAAACTTGCCAAGATGTTCATCAATATTTTTGATATAACATTTGCTTCCAAAAATTTTGAAATATTTTACTGAAGGAGTCTCACCATACCAGAGCTCATGAGTGGTTTGAGTGCTGTTCACCCGGACATTTGTTTTGTTGAGAATAACAACTGCAGCAAATGCGGCTCCACCCCAAAAAGTTGCAGGAGTTCCAGACTCATCAAGCATAGCACGAGCCATTTGTTGAACCGTTCTGTTCATCCTTTCCACTACTCCATTTTGCTGAGGAGTCCTGGCTGTAGAGAATTCTCTTCTTATTCCATGTTCTTCACAAAAATTGAAAAATTCATTTGAGGTAAATTCCCCACCTCTATCAGATCTGAGGCATTTAATTTTGTGATCTGATTCGTTTTCAACCAAAGCTTTGAAGGATTTGAATTTTTTGAAGGCTTCATCTTTGTGCTTCATAAGTCCTATCCAAACCATCCTTGAATAGTCGTCAATGAATAATATAAAGTATTCTTCTCCCCAAGGTGACCTTTTCCTAGACGGACCACATACATCAGTATGGACAAGCTCAAGTGGCCTGCTAGCTGATCCTTCCTTCTCAGGGAAGTTAGTTCTGGTTTGCTTACCAAACTGACATGACTTGCATATTGTATTGTCTGGAATTCTGATGTCTGGAAGACCACGAACTGCCTGGTATTTGCATGCTTTCATTATTTTTTAGAAGCTTAGGTGCCCTAATCTCCGATGCCATAGCCAGTGTTCATCATTCTTGCTTAGATAGCATTGATGCTATCCTTCTTTGAATATATATAAATTATTTGGAGTTCTTATGCCTTTGATCACTGTTTCTCCTGTATCAAGATCACGAACACTACATCCATTTGATCGAAATATTACCTCAGTTCCTTGATCGCACATCTAACTGACACTCAATAGATTATGCTTTAAGCCATCAACATACATAACATTTCCAGCTTTGACCTTTTCTTTCAACAGAACAGAACCTTTACCTTTTATGAGCGCAGGGGTGTCATTTCCAAATGAGACCTTCTTCTCCTTTTCTAAGGCACTATACGACTGAAGTTTTTCCTTATCACCCGTCATACGTTTTGAACATCCACTGTCGATGTACCATTGATTTTCATGCCCTTCCGCATATAAGGCTATACCACATCTTTCTGGTTGTAGTTCTTTCATTCTCCATGTTTTGGCACTTGAGGCTTGTTCCCTCTGAGTTGTTTGCTAAAACCTGCTCCTGCATTCAGAATCTTCATGACCGAAGTTGTTACAAATAGAACATTCAATTTCATTTTCAAGAGCAGAAAAGTTATTGTAGGTTATTTTCATGATCCCAGTCATACTTCTTTGTTTTTGAGCTTCTCTAGTCATGATTGTCTTATAGGAAACACATTGAGCTGTTTTGTGACCAAATTTATGACAAGAGAAGCATTGGCCATTGAAGAAACTCCTGCGATTATCAAATCTACTTGCCAAACGATTGTAGTTTCTACTATCATCCATTCTTGAGGTAGATTGAGAAGATTTTCCCTGTGGCTGATTGTAGCTTCTGTTCATCCTTAAGGTGGATTGCCCCCGATTTACCAAGTAGTCTTTGTTCATTCTCAAGGTAAATTGTCCCTGATTTACCTGGTGATCTCCATTGGGCCTTTGCTCACTCCTCCTTGCTGCATCAAGATAACTTTTGGAGGTGGATGGTTTCTGCACTTGAGATGTTTCTTCATTATATCCCAGACCTGTCTTGATTAGGGGAGAATGTTGCACATTGATAATCTCATCTAGAGTTTCAGATCCTTTAACAAATCTAAGATTAAGAGCTTTTGTTTTCTCAATCTCTTTTCTAAGTCCCACAATTTCACATTCTAACTTTTCATGATGTTTTTCACTTTCAGCCAGTTGAAATTGCAGAGTATCAATAATCATATTTTTCTCTTCTAAACAAATTTTGAGTTTAGAAATCTCTTCATAAAGACCTTCTTCATCTATAGCATCCATGAAATCATCATCTTCAAAAGCCATTAAAAGTCTATAATTATTACCTCGTTCATCTTCATCACTATTTGAGAGTCCATCACTGTCTTCATGAGTGTAGTAGCTTTTCTTACTTACATTTTATTTCTTGTTCCATCTAACAGGTTCCTTACCTTTGTCAAGCTTGTCTTTCTGAGGACACTTGGCAGCATAGTGACCGACTCTTCCACAAGAAAAGCATTTGAAGGGTAACTTAGCTTTGAATCTTCTAGCATCCCGTTGAAGGTTCTTGATAAAATTTGATTCTTCCTCTTCTTCTGATATATGTCCTGAATCATAGTAATCTCCTTTGCCTGAAGCCTTGAATGTAGCTTCTCTCCTGTCTGAAGGTCCTCCTTTCCTCATTTCGTAAGCAGATAGAATTACGTGTAGCTGTGACATGGTAATTTTCTGTAGATTCTCCTTTCTTCTATTGCAGAAACTTTTGATTCAAAACTTAGGAGACAAAGATCTTAGAACCTTTTCAACCGCAACCGCCTCTTTTATTTCTTCACCCAAGTTTTTCATACAATTAACAATCTCATCTATTCGTAGGAAATAGTTAGCCACACTTTCATCATTGTACATTCTGAGATTTTCATACTGAATTCTGAGGGTTCGAATTTTTGCTCGTTTTACCTGTTCATCTCCTTCATAGCTCAGCACGATCTTGTCCCATATTTCTTTTGCGGTTTTATACTGCATAACCTTGACGAATTATGATTGAGATAGACATCCTAATAGCGTATTGACAGCATTTGCATTTGTTTCAAACTACTTCTTCTCAGCCAGATCTATGGGAGTTGCTGATGGAAAAGTGTACCCTGTATCTATGATATCCCAAACTTCTGTACCAAGAGATTGAAGATAGGCAGTGACTCTTACCTTCCAATAGACGAAATTGGTCCCATCAGAAATTAGTGCCCTGATCGATGCTTCTCTCTCGTAGTTGCTCATGATGATAGATCTTCCTTCAGGCGATCAAGCTTCTTCTGAAGGACCTGCTCTGATACCAATTGTTGGAAATAATACTGAGGGGGGGGTGAATCGGTATTATCAAAATCTTATCAATTTATACAAATATTTTCAGATCTGACAATTGAAACTTGCATATACCTTCCAAACTTATAATTTAATTTATTCTTCAGATTTTTGTCATTAATCTGTATGTGAGAACCATAGAATAATGAGTAGAAACACAAAATAGACAGTCACACCAAGGAACACAATATGTAAGGTGGAAACCCAATGTGGGTGAAAACCACCTGCTGCAATATGTCTCTATCTTCTTTCAATTAGAAACTTCTTCTTACAATGATTTTGTACTGGTGCAGTCTTTTACCAGGACACAGGCTGCAACCTGCAGAGAGCTACAACCCTCTCTCGTTTTCCATCTTCTTCTGGAAGGGAGCTACAACCCCCTTAGCTCTTGTACTAGATGAAATACTAGTACGTAGGTGCTGACCTAATAGAAGGCTACTACCTTCTCTTTCCTTCTAGGTACCACGTTTCATCAATTTTCAAACTGGATCCAAAACATCATGTACATGTGCATCACCCAATCTCCTTTAAACAAATAACTTCTCAGAATGCAGTAACTAGAAAATAACACCAGTAACCAGACACCAATTTAAACCCAGATCTCTGCAGAAACAGATAAAAGACAGCTAAAATATATTTCAAGAAAGGTCCGCAACTTCACCGAAGGAAACCTGTGGATATCCGCACTTCTGTCGTGACGAGTCTGCGCAACTCCCCACCTGCTTCTTCTCTGATTCTGCGCACCTCCGCACTGCGCCATTGCCGCTCTTTCAGTAGATCTGACTTATAATGCTCTGGTTACTCCTTGATTCAGATTCAACTATGTCTCACCAACCGATTATCAGAAATTCAGATCTTGCTCTTCTTAAGATTTTCAACACTTGTGAATTAGCCAAATTATCTCCTTTCCTTTTTATAGGCTAGGCCTCATTCAAAACCATGGACCAAAACCATTGAGAAACAATACCACGGACCTAATATTTGGGTTCAATTATTTTGGATGCAATACTACGGACCAAAACCATAGGATCAAAAATTGTCGGACTAATACCATGAACCAACCATAAGATTTCCCATGTGCGTGCGCTTTTCTCTGCATGAAAATGCGTGAACTTTTCTCTGCATGAAAGTGCGTGAACTTTTCTCTACATGAAAGGAACTTTTTCTCTGCATGAAAGTGCATGAACTTTTCTCTGCATGAAAGTGCGTGAACTTTTCTCTGCATGAAAGGAAATTTTCTCTGCATGAAAGTGTGTGAACTTTTCTCTGCATGAAAGTGCGTGAACTTTGCTGCACTATAATTTACCATCTGAGATGAGTGGGTTGCCATCAAGTACAACATATGTATCATAATTCCAACACTTCCCCTCCTTTTGTTTCCACATATTCCGTGCAGTATTCTTGTTCTCCTGTCATACGTCCTTGTTTGGGACTAGGAATCGGTTGGCATTGATTCTGCTTATCAAACAGACTTTTCATATATTTTACTGTTCCAACATTAATCTTTCATTGTCTACCCGTAGTCAGGCCATATCATTCTTTAATTCTTGGATTGTCTCCAATATCGTAAGATTGGTGTTGCGAGATTCTTCTCCTAACTGCACCCATACTTCAGGATTGGTTTCAGGAAATGTTGCAGGTCCTAGGCCTGCCACGTTTCTATGTGGAACGTTGTCCATTCTTCTCATGTTCCTCTTTTGTTCTGTCTTTGAACCTGTACAAAATAGTGAGTTAACACAAATTGAATGTACCTACTAGTATAATGCCAGAGGCCACAGTCTGGTAACCTTGGCTCTGATACCACTTGTCACACCTCCACTATCTTATCCTTGTAAAAAGAAATAAAATAAATTACATTACTAACTTAATTTAATACAACATGATTACAACTTAATACCACAGTCATTAGGCTTATGATGGGTTAATATTCAAAAGTAAAAGGCTTATCAAAATTGTATAAATACACCCATTGTTTTATTGATTGTTCTGTCAGAGTTTAACTTCACCTGTACTTTGGTAATATATTTCGGGATTAGTTGTACTACATATGGATTTTACACTTTAACTCGACATTAATGAAATTCTCTACCACGGGGCGTGGCATGAGCAGGCTCTGTCACTACATCCGACCTTCCTCTAGCTATCCAGTTCCCTCGTTCCTACCGTTGCATCTACGATGAGGAGGTTAGGTGTGTAATCCGACGGTTGAGTTTGCCCTGGAATTCCTCTATGCCTTACTTGTAGGTGAAGTTTCTCATTACGCGCCCCTGTATCTCGTTGCTTGCTACTGCCAAGGTTTGCTTGGGCAAGTTCGGCTCTGCAATCTGGATTTTCGTCTCCACAGGTTTATTGAGGTTTATGGCAGTATGGGCCGTATCATCTCACAAGTGCAGCAAGCTCTAGGTGAGGATAAGATCACATTTCCCATGATTTTTATTCTTTTGGAGTTTCATTGCCAATGTTTCATTCTTACTTGTGCTATCCGTTTTGGGTTGCAGGTTTGGCCAAGGCAGGCTTGAATTGCACAGAGTTTCCGCGGAGGCTTTGCAATCCCTTTCTCGGCTCTATCATCGACCAGATAATAGATAAGTTCTTGCTACCATGCCTGAAGATTGTAGGCGGCAACGGGAATTTCATGTTTGGATTATTGCTTGGCACTTTTAGTTAGTCGGGTTTTCTGACATGGGTTCCTATTCTTTTTTAAAATACTTGTTAGATTTTCAGGGCGAGGGTTTTGTCTCCAGCTTATCAAAGGGTTCCATATGTAGATAGAAGAACATTTTGTCTGAGTTAGTGCATGATCTTTGAATAGAACTGATGTGTTTGTAAAATTTCTCCGTAATAGACTTTAAGCTTAGTTTCTTTTTGTTTTTACTTGTTCTATTCTCTGCAATGTTTCAAGGTTTGTTCTGTTCTGGAAAGTCCGAGAGTAGGTCCGAGTTCTCTCTGTGACACCTCCAGGTGTACCCTTAACTAGCCATAAAAGGCTGGAAGTTACAGCTACTCTGTTTACTTCTAATTCTCGTTAGTTAAAGGGGTTATGTTTATAGAGTTGTTAATCCTTTTCCGTCTGCTCGACCTCGGGTAGGGTTGCCTTCCCAGAGCCTGGTAGTTGGCCGGCGCAGTAAAATTGTTGTAATGAACCAAGACTCTATTCCGAACACGGATTACGTTCCAGTCTATCATCTGCATAGTATTTGAGTTTTGAGTCTTTGTTTCGAACTAGGTTGTTGGTTTAAATAACATTGTATGAGTGAAACACTCATTTGATATGTAATCATGCTGTTTCGATGAATTTTTCGACTTAATTTGTAGTCTCTATGATTGGTTTCCTTTATTGCTATTTCTCAACAGGTTTTGCCTTGTATGGTAATCATATTGTTATTTTTTATACTTCGACCAAATGATGTAACAGCATGCAATCTTATGGACTTTTAATTCCATTCTCAGGCAATGTTACGAACAGGTGTTCGCAGGGAATTTCCATAGAAATAGAACAATTATTTTTAGATGTTCTCTACAGTATTCACATATAATTTTATTTCTATTTTTTTTTTCTTTCGCTGCATGAGAAGATTATGTTTTCAATCTTTCGTTTAATTTCTAAGCTTGTAGCTTCAAGCCTTCCTTCATTAATCTATGTACATTGAATCTATTGTATGACAGGCAGATTGTTTGGGTTCTCTTTTACTTGTATTAGAGGATCATAGTCACAATTAGCCTATCGGGACTGCATCTAGGTGTGCCATGCTCCTACATACTCTGAATGTTCTTGTTCGGTTCAATCACAGTAAATAATAGTATCAATACCAATTACAGTTTACCATTATAAGTCACAAAATATACACAGTATCTTGTAAGATGCAAATTACACCTGTACAATACTAAATGCAAATAACAATATCAATACAAGTTACAATTTACCATTATAAGTCACAAAATAAACACAGTATCCTACAAGATGCAATTTACTCCTGTACAATACTAAATGCAGTTATTCATTACCAGAATCAACAGTTTATGTCAGCAGATTATTCTAGGGTGGTTACTTACCTGAACCTGATTAAGAATAAAATTCAACTGAAGATGTTACTTTTATTACTTGCAGTATTTCGTTCCTCCCAACCATGAGACTTGCCGTCAGGTCCAAGTCTCCCCCCAAGCTTTCTCACAAGACTACTGTCTTCTGCAAGTTTTGCACTAAGTGTTGTTGCTATCTGGTCACCACTAGACTTAGCAAATCTACCGTCTGACCTCTCAGCACGGTTTTTCCTCCCCCTACTCCCCTGCCTCCAAGCTTTTCTTTGGAGCATTCATAATTAGGGAGGTAGTTAGGGTTTCTGGCAACTGCCTTTCCTAACTTCCTTGTTATGAGAAGTTACAAGGTCTGTTAATATTCAAACCATTTCCTTTCTTTAATAATTAACAACATTAATCACTTCAAACAATAAATAACAATAATATCCAGTTTTGTTTCTTACTGTGGTAAAATAAAATATTTACAGTTTTCTGGGGACATTAGAGGAGAAGCTGCCAACACTGTCGTGTATGTTCAAAATAGATGCCCACATCAAGCATTGGACTCCAAAACTCCCAAATAAGTTTTCAAGTGTAAGAAACCCTATGTTTCTCATATTAGAATTTTTGGTAGCCCCATGTATTTTCATGTGCTGAAAGAAAAGAGAAGAAAATTGGATGCATCTAGGAAGAAAGGAACATGTGTGGGCTACAATGAAACTTCAAAGGCATATAGAATCTATGTGCTTGGTCAAAGAGAAGTGGAAATAAGTCATGATGTCACCTTCAATGAAGATGATTCCCTTGGGAAGATTAGGGACCTTCCTATTCCAAGGAAGGACAAAGAAGAAGATACATGAAAGTAGGAAGAACCAAAGGATGAGCTGATGCCCGATGTTGAAGTACGAATGGATCTCATTGATCCACCTCCCCATGAGCCCTCCTCGAAAAGGATACCCTCATGGCTCATGGAAACATAATGCACCAAGGGGGAAATTTCGTGAAAGTAAGAAGCCAAATAGGTACCAAGGGTACTTAGCTACCATGAGAACCATTTTTCAAACTGAGCCTTGGACATTCAAAGAAGTTGTGAAGCATCAAGTTTGGAAGGATGTTATGAGCGAAGAGTATGAGTCTATTATGAAGAATGATGTCTAAGATGTGGTCCCTAGACCCAAGGACAAATATGTTGTCACCTCGAAATGGCTCTACAAGATCAAGCATGGGGCTGATGGAAGTGTTGAAAAGTTCAAGGCTAGGTTTGTTGCTTGGGGCTTCTCTCAAAAGGAAGGTGTGTACTATGATGAAATGTTTGCACCAGTTTCCCAATATACCACCATCCATTTGATCATCACCCTTTTTTCCTCTCAAGGATGAAATTTACATCAAACGGATGTCAAGAGCACCTTCTTTCATGGCTCACTTAAGGAGGAAGTCTAAGTGGAGAAACCTGTGGGGTTCGAAGTTCAAGATCGAGAGACACATGTATGCAGATTGAAGAAATCCATTTCTCGGTTGGAGAAAGCTCCCCAGGTTTCGTATGAGAGGATCGACAACTATCTAATGAAGCTGGGTTTTACAAGAAGTGAAGTTGCTCTGAACCTTTACTTCAAGGTTGAAAATGATAGACCTCTCATCTTGGTACTTTATGTGGATGATCTCTTTCTGACAGGTGCAGACCCTATCATTCATCAATGCAAGAGGGAGTTGGCTTCTGAATTCAAGATGAAAGACCTAGAATTGATGCATTACTTCCTAGGCTTGGAGGTCTGGCAAAAGTCAGGTGAGATTTTCCGTTCTCAAGGAAAATACGTTGTGAAGCTACTTGAAAGATCTGGAATGGTGGATTGTAAGTCTATGACTACTCTGATGGAACTCAACTTCAAGAAGCTATGCGGAAGTACTGATGGGCCCAATTCGGGAAATCCTTATGAGTATCGTCAATTCGTGGGAGGCATGATGTTCTTGATGAACTCTCATCTACACATATGCTTTGTAGTGAATACATTGAGTCAATTTATGGTCGAGCCTCATCACATACCTTGGATTGTTGCCAAGAATATCTTGAGATATCTTTGGGGCACAATTACATATGGACTAAGATACATTGTCTAGAATTTGAGGCTCCATGATTATTCTGATGATGACTGGGTTGGTAGTGTGGTGGATTGTAAGATCACATCTCGATGTTGCTTCTCACTAGGTTCTGCTTCGATATCCTGGATGAGCAAGAACCAGAAATAGGTTGCTTTGAGCACCGCTAAGGCAGAATACATTGTTGCAATTCTAGCCTCCTGTGAAGCTATTTGGTTGAGGAAGCTCTTGACTGAGTTGTTTGGGCATGTGTTGGATGCCACCATGATCTACTGCGACAACCAACGTGGGATTCGTATTTCTGAGAATCCCATGTTCCATGACTTCTCCAAGCATATTGATATCAGGTACCACTTTTTCCAGGATATGGTACAACGAGGAGAAATAAGGCTCCATCACATTGCGACTGATGAACAGATCATAGATATTCTTACAAAGCCCCTAGGGAAGGTCAAATTCTAAACCTTCCATGAATGACTTGGAGTCGTGGAAATACCCTCTTATGAGGGTTCCATTTGAGTTGGATATTGAGCTTTGGGAGCTCTGGGAGGCTTGGGGTACTTCTTGGAGCTATGAGTGACCATAGGGTGAGTGGTTCACCTTCCCCTAGAGGTGCGTTGTGTACAAGGTGAGTAGTTCACCTTCCCCTATGATACCCCATGATGGTTGATATATGCATAGGATGAGTGGTTCACCTTCTCCTATGGCATATGAGTGGGATGATTGGTTCACCATCTCCTGTCGATACATTCTACCCATGTAGTCCAGGACTCATGGGACTCAGGTCAGTGGAGAGTGACTCACTCTCGATTGTTTCTTCTTCATTATTTCTTCATGGTTCAACAGAGCATAATAGAGTAGGGATGACATAGATGGTACATATTGACAGATGGTTTGACCGGTAGATTTCTCCCTGGTTGAGAGGGAGTGTTAAAGTTGGAAACTAGGGCTAAAATGGCTCTCTCCCGGAGCGGCACCAGCCTCCTATATGTATGCATACATGCATGCCGGAGGCAAGATCAGGGCAATTCCCACAAGCTTATAGATAGCTGGCTGGACTAGTGGGAAAACATAATGATGTCGTTATCAGTTACGAATCAAGAACCGCAACCAGCCTTTCGAGGACTAATGCCGCCCTGACCAATCCTATTCCATATCATGAGCTGAGCGTGTAAGCTCATATGAAAGTAACTAGATAGAGTAGGCTTTAGGGTCAGGTCCCCAGTCCAGCCACCCGTAACCAGATAGATCCGGATGGAAATAGAAAGTGCCAGTGCCAGCGATCATTCTCTCTATGAGAGAGAGAAACCGACCGTCAAGAAGAAAGCTCCACCTTGGATAGCTCATGTGATGGAGATGATATTTTTATTGGATTCCTCTTTCTGAGAGGTGCAATATTGATCTAAATATCATCTCATTCTGACAAGAAGAAATGGAATTATGAATTTATTTCTCCTATGGAAAAATTGTCAAGGTCAGCTCCAATCAAATGTAGGCTCATGAAGCCCAACAGATGTGTCTCCTCACCCTCAACGTTGTGTATAAATAGGAGAGGCCTTTTCCTCATTTGGACACCATCACTCAACCATCTTTCTCTCTCCTCTCCTCATTGGTTCGTACAACAAAGGAGCATCTCTTCTTCTTCTCACATTGACTTGGATTGACCAAAAATTACAGGCAAAAAATTGCATCTGTTTTGGGCTATTTGCGGGGACATTGACTAGCGTTGACCAAGGGTCAAATCACCTCCTTTGACTGCGATTTTCGGGCAGATAATCCAATCTTTTGAGGTTGCATCTCCTAGCATGAAAACCGAAAAATTTGGAGCAGGATGACCTGCATTGACCGCAGGACCTTTGACCGCGATATTGACCTCTGCGTTGACCGAGTTTGACTGGGTTTTTCATGACTATCTTGGGTGGATTATGTTTGTCCTTGGAGGCCGAGTTGACTAGGTTTGACCAAGCTCATTTGGAGGAGATTTTTCCGTTGGTTTGACCAGCGTTGACTTTTTGGTTAGGGCATCTTGTTGACTGTTGTTTGGTTGGATTGTTTTAACACTGATTCGGAAAGTAAATTTTGTAAGATGTACTCTCTCTCTCTCTATGATGAACTTTTGAAGAATAATAAGAATATTTGATCAAAGTGTTTTCCCCACATTGGGGTTTTTGCCTGGCATCCGCCAAATATTGTGTCCTCTTGTCTTGGCTTGTCTTTTGCTTATTGTTTATGTTCTATCTGCATTTACTATCAATGTTAATGTGATTTCTAATATGGAAATTGATATTGGGCTTATGAGAAAAATTGAGGTAAATTTCTCTAAAGCATAGAACATACCATTGTTATCTAAAATTAACATAAGAAAAATCCACTTGAAGAATCTAATTCACATAATACCCTAATTTTCTCAACATGGTATCAAAGCTTGTTTCTTTTGCATAAGGGTAGTAACAAGGTCACTAAGGCCTCAAGGAAAGGAGAGGAATATAAGTCTCTTATGGCCAAGATTCTAGAAGATACAAAATAAAATTCTAGGCACTCTAATAAGCCCCAGTTGTAGTAATTAGACCACAAAACTTTGATTAGACAACTAAAAAGCATTAAAGAAGATAGGAGCCTTGTTTTGGGAGATTTAAAGGTTAGTTCGAGAATTCTAATGAAATAAGAAAATATCCTAAAGCCTGTAAAGGTCATCAAAGAAAAATATGAACTATGTGTTATCACAGTGATCTAAATTCTCAGAATTGTAGGTGACCGAGTTAATATTTGGGGTTTCTCAAGGAACAATCCTTACAAGAGACCAAGCAATATTGTTACATTAATATTGATAAAATGCATACCTATATAGTGGTATAGGAACCTTGAATTCATGACATTTCTGTAACATGAAATAAAAATTTAAGCAGTCACCAAAGGGTCAAAAATTCTGAGCTTAAGTATCATTAAATACCAAGACATATTCCTCATAAAGTTCTAAATTATATCTACCATCTTCTCAAAGAAGACAAAGTAATGAGCATTTTTAGGAGCCATCCTATAGTACTATTTGGAAGACTAGAATAAGTGACATCAATCGTTGTGGAGAAAGACCACCTTGTGAGCACAAGTGTATTAGAAGGTTGCAATAACAGGAACTAAGATTTCCCACCTCATTTTTATGCATGAAGGAGACCAAGATCTAAGGATCATTAGGCCTATCATCAAGCTACAGTCACCTTAGAAGACAATAATTTGAAGTGTGTAAGTTCTATTCATAGTTACAATGTCAATATTGGCATATATATACATAGTTCAAGCTATACAAGTCAGTGAGCTGACCTACAATGAAAGAAGAAAAAAGTTACAAGTATCCCTCTTGAAGAAAATCTTTAAGTAAGTAACAATCTCTACTAAAATGTTGAAGAGTAGCAGCATCAAAAGAATCCTTGGTGAAAGCAGTCAATATCTTGAGACCTGTACACCACAAATCCAAACAAGAAGGATGTCTACAATTAGTAATTTTTGCATGACATTAATGAAAGTCACAATACTCCTTGAAGGCAGTTTCTCTGATCATGAGTAGGCCTTATAGCAGTCTCCATGATCATAAAGGATAAAGGTATAAATTCATGAGGTATGTATAAGTTTTTTATTAAAATTCTAACATTAGATGTTGAGTTGGTTATTTGATTCTAGGGTTTATAGTTGTCTATATAGGATTGTAAATAATACATGTGAAACCATAACTATATAACCTTGAAACCCTAACCCTTGGCCTCTAGGGTTTGTGATCTAACTAGGGTATATTTCAAGTATTATTAGATGGGAATAATAAGTTATATCTAACATTAAGTACCTAGTCCTAGATTTGGCATTTGTTAACCCTAGTATTTCATCCTCCATTGTTGCTCAGAAACCCTAGATTGACAAAATTAACATCATTATTTTAGTATCGTATATTTTGTACTTTTCAATAAGTGTTGCAATCATAAAGGTTAAAATTTAGAGGGAACATGTCAATAAAGGAAACTTTACAAGGTTTGTAAAAGGAGCAACTCATGGTATGTCTAAAACTATAATATTTGCAGTAAAACATTTTCATTAAAATTATTTTAAATTTGCCTTGTATTACTATCTTATATTTAGGGTTTTGAGTCGTAAATATTCTTGTTAGGAAGATCAATCACTAGATTGAATATACCTTTTTCATTTTTTCATTTTTTTTGAAACCCTAACCTTTAGGGTTCACTATAAAACCCTAACTTTTGATGCTTAGGGTATGTTGTCATGCACTAGACTAGGAATAACAGTCGTACGTCTTAGTGAAGGCCATGAGGAGAGAATGGAATCTTGAGGATTGGATAAGCATATGATACCAATAATCCTTTAGGATTATAAATCCAAGATAGGTAGTAGTCTCATGACCGACACTCTTTGAGGATCTGACAGGGTATCCAAGACAAGAGTGGTCGAAGAGGACCAATGTTCTTTAAGGATTGGTAATCCAAGCTAAGAATAGTCCTAAAGGGTCAACCTAATGAACATCTGGTTGGGGTATGTGCTCTAAGAGGTAGTGTAAAAAGATATTTATTTTGTGTAAAAAGTGTCTTAGAGTCTGCCAAATGATCAGGTTGTCTAGCCCTTCAAGTGATCATGGTGTGTTGGTCTTTGGTTCTATGGTCTTGGTAGTATCATTTGAAGTTTATAAGAAGAGAATTTGGGTATATGGTATTGGAAGAATTGCAATGTAGAAATAAAAAATTGCTTAAAATCAATGCAATGAAAAACTAAATCATGCACCTGGTAGCCAAGTGCTTGGTGGGCTAAAGTTGAGTAGTATTTTGATGAGTTTTTTTCGTGTATATGACTCCAACCCTAGTTAATATTTCAAATCCAAATATGTGAATGAAAGTACCTGTAAAACAAAAGAAGGATGAGAAGTTAGATGAGATAAATAATTAATAAAATAGAAGAAAAATCATACCAGTGCCTTATGCCCAATTAATAGAGTGAGAGTTTCTCCCACTGCCTTACATGAAAAATAACAGTTTATGGTTTTTCACTCAAATACAAACACAATAGTGAAAGAAAGACAAATACTACATGAATTTTTTTCAGAGAAAAGTTTCTTATTTCTTATAAACCTTAATGTCACTCTCACTCAGCCAAGACATACAACAAAAATATAAAATAAATTTTGTTGTCTCACCTAAACCCTTATCATTTTGAGCTATTTTCTTCTAATAGATTTTCTACTTCAACATCCAAATTGATACTAGTTGTGCTACACATATTCATGATACCAATGAGGAAGACTTCGATTAAATTTGACCAAATATTAAATTTAATTGCAAGAATAAATAATAATTAAAAGGACTCGAGTGCGTGAATACCTTAATGATCTCCTCTTGGTTTTAAGAATAAATTGTTGTAGCAGTTTATCTTGGAGAAAACCTCCCTCCACACAACACAGGTGGAGGTCAAATAGCATTAATTTAATTTAATTAATAATTTAGATGGAGGTCAAATAGGTCAAAGGTGGAGGTCAAATAGTTTAATTTTGAACTAGAAATAGCCTTCGAAGACAATAGTGAAAATCCATACATCAAAGTGCATCAATAAAGCTCCAAAAATTATCCCAACAAAAGGTGTGAAACTCTCTCAAGAGATATTAATCCAATCCAAGTGATGATGAGAGAAATAAATCATCCTCTCATCTATTTATAAATCCAATGGGGAATTTGAATAGCCTAATTTGTCTTATTTCGCCCCAAATAATAAAATAATGTGCAGTAATAACATCCCTTGGTCCAAACAACCACGGGCATGACTGTAAATGGCAACAAGTCAACCCTCATAGAGGCAGGATGTTCTCCCTATGAAATACATTATGCGCTGCAAAGGTTCCAGTACACTCTTCTTAAGTTGGAAGATGGACTCAGATATCTGGGCTACAAGCTAAAACCTCTGGGATACAAGATTACAGATTGGACTTGGCTCATTTCCAAAATGGAGAAAATACTAAACATTTGGTACTACAAATACCTCTCCAGGGCAGGCAAACTTACTCTCATTAAAGTTGTCCTAGAGGCCACCCCAGTTTACTGGATGTCACTGGCATGGATCCCCGGGGGTATACTATCCAGAATTCAGGCCTTATGTTGCAGATTCCTTTGGAAGGGACAACAGTCAGGTAAAATTTTCGCATGGATAAAGCGGGAGGCCCTAAATCTGCCCAAGAAATGGGGTTGATGGGGCATAAAGAAATTAGAATACTTCTCCACAGCGCTGGCAGCAAAACTAGGGTAGCAACTTATTACAAAAAATAGCCTATGGACCAAGGTGGCATGTTCAAAATATATTGCCCCCTCAAACCTGATGGATTGAATAAGCCAACCACAAAGATTACATTCAGGGGTTTCAATTATATGGAAGGCGGTAATAAAATCACTTGACATCATCAGGGCTAGAATCACATGGAATATTCAATCCGGAATTAAATTAAGAATTGGTCTAGATCCATGGATTGGATGCGGGAACATATATAGGCTGCCAAACGACCTCAGATCTTTCCTCAGAGACAGCAACATCACCCATATTGGCCACATATCAGACTTTGATCGCTCCACCCCATTTCAACAAGCCTAGAAAAAAGCCTCGAGATTAAACATTCCCCATCAATGGACACAACAATGGAATACCTTAATCAAGGCCCTCATTGAGGCACATATCCGGATTAGGGAGGAAGAAAATGAAGTCATATGGGCACTCTCAAAAACAGGTAAATACACACCTAAGGAGGGATATCTAGTTCTAGCTGAAGATCGTCGCCCACAAGTTCTAGAGTCATGGTGGAAGCATCTATTTAAGCTAAAGTCCCCCCCAAAGAGAAGACTTCTCATGTGGAATATACTTAAGAACAAAATCCCCACTGGAGACAATCTACTCAAGCGAGCTCATCACGACCCTTTCTAGTGTCACCTATGTAAATGCAATAATGAATCTGCATCACATCTATTTATTGAATGTTTGGCTGCCTGAGAGTTATGGCAATCAATCTCAGCCGTGATTTCTTCCCCGACAAGGTGGCAAGGCGCTTCTTTAACGAAATCTTGGTCGAATTGGTGGACAAGCGCTTGCCCTCAAAAACTCAAATATGTCCTATTACTTATATGTTGGGGACTGTGGGTAACTCGTAATAACCTCATATTCCAAAACACCTCGCAGCACTAACCCTCCATCACTTCCCAAATCATCTCCAACTACTCCATCATTCTGAACGACGAAGAGACAACCCGACCCCGAACCATCATACTCGAATCCATTGACCATACAAAGCCTTGGGCATATTTTGACGGGTCTGCCCAGGAGGAAGGATGCGAGGGAGGGGCCATTCTTCACCTCTCTGATACTCACTCCCTCCATATCCAGATGGGTCTAGGGGGAGGTACAAATAATTTCGCAGAATTATCCTCTACAAAATTTCTCATACAACACGCATTGCGAATCCAATGCCGAGACCTTAAACTCTTTGGAGACTTAAAAATTGTTTGTGATTGGATTAACAAAAAATCTAGATGCTCTCCATACACACTATCACACATTCTCGAAAAAGCTCATCGTCTTATTACTTCTTTTGACACTTTTACATGTCATCACATTTTCAGGGAGCGAAATGCAGACACTGACAGATTATCCAAAGAAGCTACGCACAGGCCATCCAACACTTGGATGATCCAAGAACACAGAGAAGGAAATTTCTACCAATACTACCACCGACCCTTCATGGACATAGATGATATAGAAAGCTCACAGGGAGCTTAGAACATTGAATTTTGCTTTAAATTACCACCTATAAATAACCATATGTTTATCTTTCTCTCAGTTTTTCAGCAAGAACTATGGACACGCTATATACCTACAGTCTTTATGTTACTTTTTTTGGTAAAACAATATGATGAACATATCAGAAAAGGATGCCTCCTTACGTGGATAAAAGGCATCAATTTTTTGTTTTCTTTTTGGAACATAATTATCTGACAGGAACTGCCTCTTAAAGCATATGCTTATGCATATACAGCATGTAATTTTTATATATCAATGAAAATTACGTTTTTTCCAAAGGGAAATAAAACATCCCTTGGTGACAAGCCCACCAAGATAGCTCAATAATACAAAGAATAGCCTCTCAAAAGGGAAAAATAATGAATATGATGAGTCATTGGGCCACTGGGGAGGCATGATGGAGTCTAAATGTGCCAAGTTGAGTGAAAAGACTCCAAACATAATGGACAAGGGGTTGGCCCTTTGTTTTCCAAGAAAGTCAGATGTGGTGCTCCCAAGTGGGTGTGGGGGCACAATGACATCCTCATGGGTCTCCAAGTGGATTGATAATTCATGTAAACCATATATAAGGGTTATGATGATGACATAAGCCCTCACTTTATCTTATGTAGTAAGACACATCCTCATCTGGACCTTGGAACATATGCCAAGTGTTTGGTGCAAGTGTGGAGTTGGTTGGGCATGGTGAACTAAGTGCATCATCCTTATCCAAAAGGTCGAACACAAGAAATTACTTAATGGTGTTGGGGACCCATGAAATACTCTCTTTTATGGTGGAGACCCATGGCTCTCAACACTCACCCTACAAGTGTCCATGTGGCCCTTTGAAGGGCTTGGACCCCGTATAGGGAGACCAATCCCCAAATGGAGACCCACCTACAATCCTACATAAGATCCAATATGTCCCCTTTCTCACTATCACCACAACCTATGTCCCCTTCTCTTCTCATATTTTCCCTCACTTATGATTAATATGTTTATACAAGGTTTCAAAGTGAGACAAGGATGTCTCATTCAATGGGAAGGCTCAATAAAGTTCAAGCTTTGGGAGAAGCTAGTAGTTGTCTACAGTTGGGTGGAGAGTCATAGTCCCAAACTTAGTTACCCCGCAATTTTAAATATGAGTATATTGTGTGCTTGTTTATTCATTTATTGAAGCATGTTGCATTGTTATTGATGATGATTTTGTGTTTAAGGACTGTGTGTTAGCACCAAGTTTGGACTTTCCTAAAGGTTCAAAGGTTATGATTTTCAGTCAATTATGCAAGGGGTGTAAGGACCTAACAAAATTTTTTGTGTAATTTTCTATATAAGCCTAAGGAAATATCAGAACAAGTCATTTTACCTAACCCTAATCTTTCCGTAAGTTTTTTGCAACAAAAGGAGCCTATCGAATGCCTACAACTAATGCTAAGAAATTTTGAAAATACAAAGTTATAAAATGCCTTTTCCATCATTTCAAATGCCTAATATGGTTTTGGATGTAATTAACATGTATTCAATATTGATGTGACATTTGGTGGGATTTCAAAGCATTAGAGAAGGTTTTGAACTAAGACCCTAAAACTGTGGTTTTTGGTAAAAAGGTCATTCCTAGCAAAACCAGAAAATCATGATAGAGAGACAAAAATTAGGATTTATTAAATAAAAACAAAAAGGCAGCGCAAACCAGAAAAAAATGGATGAAGATTCAGGGCATATAGTGACAAAAGATAAAAAGGGAAAGCAGTCAAACAAGGATGCAGAGGATACCAGCAAAGAAACAAAGTCTAAGGTTCAATACTTGAGAAAACCTCACACTAGAGTTACCATTTCAGCAAGCCTGGAAAACAACCCCGAGATTAAACATTCCCCGTCAATGGACACAACAATGGAATACCTTCATCAGGGCCCTCATTGAGGCACATATCCGGGTTAGGGAGGAAGAAGATGAAGTCATATGGGCACTCTCAAAAACAGGTAAATACACACCTAAGGAGGGATATCTAGTTCTAGCTGAAGATCATCGCCCACAAGTTCTAGAGTCATGGTGGAAGCATCTATTTAAGCTAAAGTCCCCCCCGAAGAGAAGACTTCTCATGTGGACTATACTTAAGAACAAAATCCCCACTAGAGACAATCTACTCAAGCGAGCTCATCACGGCCCTTTCTAGTGTCACCTATGTAAATGCAATAATGAATCCGCATCACATCTATTTATTGAATTTTTGGCTGCCCGAGAGTTATGGCAATCAATCTCAGCCGTGATTTCTTCCCCGACAAGGTGGCAAGGTGCTTCTGTAACGGAAGCTTGGTTGAATTGGTGGACAAGCGCTTGTCCTCAAAAACTCAAATCTCCCATTACTTATATGTTGGGGAGTGTGGGTAACTCGTAATAACCTCATATTCCAAAACACCTCGCCGCACTGGCCCTCCATCGCCTCCCAAATCATCTCCAACTACTCCATCATTCCGAACGACGAAGAGACAACCCGACCCCGAACCATCATACCCGAATCCATTGACCATACAAAGCCTTGGGCTTATTTTGACGGGTCTGCCCAGGAGGACGGATGCGGGGGAGGGGCCATTCTTCACCTCTCTGATACTCACTCCCTCCATATCCATATGGGGAGGTACAAATAATTTCGCAGAACTATCCTCTACAAAATTCCTCATACAACACGCACTGCAAATCCAATGCCGAGACCTTCAACTCTTTGGAGACTCAAAAATTGTTTGTGATTGGATTAACAAAAAATCTAGATGCTCTCCATACACACTATCACACATTCTGGAAAAAGCTCATCGTCTTATTACTTCTTTTGACACTTTTACATGTCATCACATTTTCAGGGAGCGAAATGCAGAGACTGACAGATTATCCAAAGAAGCTGCGCACAGGCCATCCAGCACTTGGATGATCCAAGAACACAAAGAAGGGAATTTCTACCAGTACTGTCACCGGCCCTTCATGGACATAGATGCTATAGCAAGCTCACAAGGAGCTTAGAACATTGAATTTTGCTTTAAATTACCACCTGTAAATATCCATATGTTTATTTTTCTCTCAGTTTTTCAGCAAGAACTATGGACACGCTATATAACTACAGTCTTTATGTTACTTTTTTTGGTAAAACAATATGATGAACATATCAGAAAAGGATGCCTCCCTGCGTGGATAAAAGGCATCAATTTTTGGTTTTCTTTTTGGAACATATTTATCTGACAGGAACTGCCTCTTAAAGCATATGCTTATGCATATACAACATGTAATTTTTATATATCAATGAAAATTACGTTTTTGCCAAAGGGAAAAAAAAAACATCCCTTGGTGACAAGCCCACCAAGATAGCTCAATAATACAAAGAATAGCCTCTCAAAAGGGAAAAATAATGAATATGATGAGTCATTGGGCCATTGGGGAGGCATGATGGAGTCTAAATGTGCCAAGTTGAGTGAAAAGACTCCAAACATAGTGGACAAGGGGTTGGCCCTTTGTTTTCCAAGAAAGATGGATGTGGTGCTCCCAAGTGGGTGTGGAGGCACAATGACATCTTCATGGTTCTCCAAGTGGATTGATAATTCCTGTAAACCATATATAAGGGTTATGATGATGACATAAGCCCTCACTTTATCTTATGCAGTGAGACACATCCTCATCTGGACCTTGGAACATATGCCAAGTGTTTGGTGCAAGCGTGGAGTTGGTTGGGCATGGTGAACTAGGTGCATCATCCTTATCCAAAAGGTCGAACACAAGAAATTACTGAATGGTGTTGGGGATCCATGAAATACTCTCTTCTATGGTGGAGGCCCATGGCTCTCAACACTCACCCTACAAGTTTCCATGTGGCCCTCTGAAGGGCTTGGACCCCGTATAGGGAGACCAATCCCCAAATGGAGACCCACCTACAATCCTACATAAGGTCCAATATGTCCCCTTTCTCACTGTCACCACAACCTATGTCCCCTTCTCTTCTCATATTTTCCCTCACTTATGATTAATATGTTTATACAAGGGTTCAAAGTGAGAAAAGGATGTCTCATTCAATGGGAAGGCTCAATAAAGTGCAAGCTTTGGGAGAAGCTAGTAGTTGTCTACGGTTGGGTGGAGAGTCATAGTCCCAAACTTAGTTACCCCGCAATCTTAAATATGAGTATATTGTGTGTTTGTTTATTCATTTATTGAAGCATGTTGCATTGTTATTGATGATGATTTTGTGTTTAAGGACTGTGTGTTAGCAACAAGTTTGAACTTTCCTAAAGGTTCATAGGTTATGATTTTCAGTCAATTATGCAAGGGGTGTAAGGAACTAACAAATTTTTTGTGTAATTTTCTATATAAGCCTAAGGAAATATCAAAACTAGTCATTTTACCTAACCCTAATCTTTCCGTAAGTTTTTTGCAACAAAAGGAGCCTATCGAATGCCTACAACTAATGCTAAGAAATTTTGAAAATACAAAATTTTAAAATTCCTTTTCCATCATTTCAAATGCCTAATATGTTTTTGGATGTAATTAACATGTGTTCAATATTGATGTGACATTTGGTGGGATTTCAAAGCATTAAAGAAGGTTTTGAACTAAAACCCTAAAACTGTGGTTTTTTGTAAAAAGATCATTCCCAGAAAAACCAGAAAATCATGATAGAGAGACAAAAATTAGGATTTATTAAATAAAAACAAAAAGGCAGTGCAAGCCAGAAAAAATGGATGAAGAGTCAGGGCATATAGCGACAAAGGATAAAAAGGGAAAGCAGTCAAACAAGGAGGCAGAGGATACCATCAAAGAAACAAAGTCTAAGGTTCAATACTTGAGAAAACCTTTGTTGGCATTATGATTCAAGTGTTGTCCTTGATGGCAACTCACTCAGAGGTATGATACAGGTGATGGCAACTCACTCAGAGGACATATCATAGTGCAGCAGGTAAAGAGAGAGATATACGCAGGTTGACTGTGATTAAAGTGCGTATATACGCGGGTTATCTGAGCAAAAGGCGCGTACACGTACACACGCAGGTTCACAGAAGGAAAGGCACGTACATGTCGGAAACCATGGTTTTGGTCCGTGGTATTTGGTATTGGTCCATGGTATTTGGTTCGAAATGACGACCCCAGGTATTGGGTCCAAGGTATTGGTTCTACATGGTTTTGGACCATGGTGTTGAGAGAGGCCTAAACCTATATAAGGAGAAGATCATTAGGCCAAGAGGGGGTGCAAGAGTGAGCAAGTGATGAACATCTGATAAATTGTGAGATATAGATGTTGGTTATGGGTTGGTGATGCCTTGCTTGATCTAAACCAAGGAGGCACTCATGTGAAGGATGATGAATGATGGATCAGGATCTTAAGGCTTGGAATGATTATCATTATATGGTTTGATTATGGATAGACTAGATCTATTGATGCATGTTTATTGTATGAATGTTATGATCTGAGTATGACTTATGTTTGGAAGAGCTGCAATGTTATGAGTAAATATTTGTAGATCTGTACGCAGGTTGGCTTTGGTAAAAGCGTGTATGTATGCGGGTTTGGTTCATCATAGTAGCGTATACGTTATATTTGAAGTTGCAGTTAGATCTGGTTATTGTGGCAGACTTCTGTTGTCTGTTCTATGTTCTGGTGGCTGTATTATTGACAGGTTTTTAGTGTTTTAGTATTGGGTGATTCAGAGAGTGGTGATTCAGATTATGATGTTGTGCTTCATGGATCCAGTATGAAAATTAATGAAACGTAGTCCCAGGAAGATTTTAGAGTTCAGTAGGCTGACGCCTACGTACTGGTAAATGGATCGGCCAGTACAAAAGCTAAGGGGGTTGTAGCTCCCTTCCAGGAGAGGCTGCAAAACGAGTGAAGGTTGGAGCCTTCAGTAGGCTAGCACCTACGTACTAGTAAATGGATCGGCTAGTACAAGAGCTAAGAAGGTTGTAGCCTTCTGCAGGTAGAAGCCTGTGTACTGGTATAAGACTACACCAGTACTATTGTAAAAGAAGTTTCTTATTAAAGGAAGATAGAGACGAATTGCAGCAGGTGGTTTTCACCCACATTGGGTTTCCACCTTATATCATGGTGTTCATGTGTGTGGCTTATGTGTGATGATCTGTTCTATTATAATGCTCTTGTTTACTGTTAATATGGTTAATAATGTTCTGATGCATTCACTGAAGATAAACTAACTGAATCATAAGATTACTGTATGTACGCTAGTTTCATTTAACACAGTCGTGTATATATGCGGATATCCTATACTGAAGTAGCGTATATGAATCTGAGTATGAAAATGAAAAAGTATCTAATTTGCTAATATTGATTCACCCCCCCCCCCTCTCAGTATTATTTCCAACAACCTCACACTAGAGTTACCAATAAGCTGAGGCTAGGCTTAAAAGTTAAATTCAACCCTAGAATGAAAGATCCAATAGTCATTGATGAAGAGGAAGATGTAGAACCTTCTATAGGTGAGAAGAAAGCAACAAAAAAGAGGAAAACATAATTTGCAGAAAGAAAGAAATAAAGAACCCTAACAGTCAGCAAAGACATTCAAGAAAGTGGAAAAAGGGTTATAAGATAATAAAAAAAACCAATACAAGTTGAACATGCTTTCTCAAATCGCTGTAGCCATGGAAGAATAAACAAATCTGCATTTTTGGTGAAGCAGTACCTTGAGCTAAGAATAGGGGAATTTATTTTGTTGTAAAAACCCTAATTTTGACTAATATATTTCATGAAGTTTTTTGACAGTTTAACCAACATACTCAAGGGATCAATGATGATATTATACAAAAGAAAGATTGTAAGCACACAGATGAAGTCCCTATTGTTTAGGTCAAATAGTTAACAAGAAAGAGAAATGGAAACGCTCTATTTTTTCTTATTTTAGCCACTGTCTTGAAGCACAATTTTCAAATAGTTGAAAAGGAATTTTAAAAATAAAAAAGAGGTTGTTTTTTGTAATGGGGTGATTTAAAAAAACCTCTATTATTTTTTACCCCACTGTCATGGTTTGGAAAATACAAAGGAATATTTGAGGCTTATTTTTCCAAATTTTGTAATTTTGTTTTTTCCTATTTTAGTCATTATTTTCAAAATAAGTTTATGAATATATGGACAAGAATTTGGAGGGAAACAAAAGACAAAAAACAAAAAATTAGGAAACATACCAAATAAAAAAACTTCCCTCCGTTTTCTAACATCTATCATGATTTGAGATATTCAGATGTATCTTTGAGGCATATTTTTCCATATTTTTCAAATTTATGTTTTCTATAAAAATGCCAAGTCAACAACAGAAAGCCACCTCATCAATTCGACTTCGAGATCAGATATTATCACATCCTTGATTATTTCAAATAGTGATGAAGAGGTTTCCATATCCATTTCTTCTAGATCTTGAGGATTATTGTAATTAATGCTTTACACAAATTGTGGATCTGAAACCTATATAGTATTTCTATAAATTAAATGTAAAAGGAGGACAAAAGGTTGGATTCTAAGCAAAAGAAGTATATTTTGTTGTGTGTTTGTCAAATTATATGATTTTTACAATTCCGAGACCAAAATATCTTTATTATTGATACAAAGATTCTTGTGATGGTTTTCCTAACCTTTGTTCCTTCAAGTTCTAGTTTTCCTTCTATGTGATACTCATTTAATGTTTATCTTCTTATGTTTAAATAAAGGTAATGTAACATAATTCATTGATTTAATCCTTTGTTTCATCTATTCTAAGCATCTGCACTCTTTCTTCTAAAGCTACTAGGATTCATGTTTCATGCCCTTACAGTGGATTGTCATTTATATATTCTATTGTCATCTCAAATGATATTTTGATAGGTCTAGGGTCTGCCATATCCTGCCTATGTCCATCTTGATCACACAATCATGTCTCGCTAATTGCATCTAAAACCTAGTTTGTTGACTCCATTTCCTAATGGATTAATTACCTCATACCCAACCAAACTCTATTTCGATACAACTCTACTGAAGATCTAGCCATTATTGAAGATACAACTAGTTGTTAATCTTAGTGATTAGCTTTTCAGAGAGAAACCTCTCTGGATTGAAGGGGCTAGCCTTCAATCTACAAGCTTGGTTTTACAAAGTTATCTTAGGAATTTCTCTCTCATAGCCAAGAGGAATTTTTGAGTGCTAACACTGCGTTTGTGCATTACTACTTGTTTATGTGATGATCTCTGTGGGAACATTCTAGAGATGTATATATTGAGCCTATATAAGTTGTTGTGCTCACATCTAGAAGGCAAATGGTTTGTGATGCTTAGTAGTGATAAACACATCGTGCTTGATGCTTAAAATGAGCAATAAGCCACATCACAATAATGCCTAAGCTATACAACTAAGGTTGAATCTTAATCTAAATAGAATGCTTAATTGTGCCAAAAATAATACATTAATGAAAATAAATGAACTCTATGAGAAGCTGCAAAACCATAACTAAAGCCAAGAGAGATTGAATTGAACCATTAAAAGAAGTGGGTTCTGAGACCCTTTTTTATTGATGTACAATTTAAATAAAAAGTCCTTTTTTGGGTAGAGGGGGTTATTGTTTTCAAGTCCTGCATTCATTTACGATTTGTTGTGCCATATGACAAGAATTCTTTCAACGTGGTGGAGGGTTACCCCTATGCCAGGGCTCCAACAAGCCTTGCCTAATTGACTTCTAGCCTTGCATTTGCAGCAACCTCCATTCCCGCCATAGAGACTTTGGTGAAGAGGACTACATGTCCATGCGAGTAGCCAAATGCCCTGACAATCCTAGTATGGCATCGTGGAGCCGCTTCTAGCCTTGACATGGATTCAGGCATTATTGGCATGTAGCAAGAGAGGTGGGAACCTCTTGGAAGCTCATGCCAAGCATGCGATAAGTAATGGTGTAAGAGCGCTTATGCCACCATGTGAGGAATTCCCTACCCACAAGCAAAGGAAGGCCCACAGGCTAGAAACCTATTGATGAAATTATCACGAAAGCTTAGGAGGGGTAGCACCCTAGAGCGCACTAGTAAACCCTTAACATCAACATTGAAGCTTGACCTTGATCTGGAGGTCTTCCAGACCTCTGAAGCAGAGCCATAGTTGGAAAAATTGGCTTCGAGGAGACTGTGTAGTAGCCGACTTTGTCTTTAGGGCAATCACGAAGGTCCCCTTTTACTTCATTGCTTTGGGCAATGCCGAAGTACCCTGACTAGGCCATAGCAGACTAGTGAGGGACATGGATATGTTGCGTCGTAGAGGAGTGAAGATCCAACATTATAGAATAGATTGGATAAACCTAATCCCCTGCGGATTGGAACCCTAGGCAAAATGTCTCCCTATTGGAGGAGATGGATTCTCCTTGTGTGTGATTGGTCGAGAAGAGTGTTGATGTGGCCTAGAAGGTTTACCCCAGAGGTACGCCGAAGTGAGTAGTGGGAAATAGCCGGGAGGAAATCCATGAGGATAAGCCGGTGGCCAAGCAAGCCCGAAAGCTACTCGATTGGTCAAAGGTGGCCCCATTGAAAATTCGTCTCATTAGCTCCAAGCCAGAGCATTCGCTAAGGTGCGTACGCTGATAGGAGTGGGATGACAAGACAGACTACTTGTTCATAGTGGTGTTAACATTGGTGGGTGGGTTGGCCCACAACCCACATAAGCCTGGGACATCACTAAAGACACAATCAAAGGAGACAGGGATGATGCCATCCCAGTGGGTACACCCCAGAATATTTCAAATGAGGCGTAAGTGGTAAGTGTTAGGAAGGAACAGAGATGGTGGAGCCCACCCGACTTTGATAGCCCGAAGGGAATCCCCTGACATGATAAAAAGGGGCACAAAAATTAAATGTCAAGATGTAAGTGTCGGTCCATGTAGGAAAGCATGTGCCAATGGGAACGCACCAGGGATACCCCACATAACATGTTGCCCCTCCATGTTCATCTCGGAGGAATGTAAAGGGAGGCAAGGTGGAAATACTGGGGAATGGTTGTCGAGCCACACAGTGGCATTATGGTGGGCCTCAAGTTGGTAGTCGTGTTAGTTAGGCCTTAGGGTCTCGGAAGCAATTCTCCTGCACTATTGATCATGCATATCAACTATTGGGAGTTGTTTTGGGGGCACGCCTCTATACCACAAACTGCTTAAGGGTGGTGTCGGAGTCATTTTTGGAACTCAGTGGTTTTCAAATAACAAAGGGAATCGATGCAAAGCAAAAGGTTGGAGGACCTTTCTCTCTCTTCCAGAGGGACACATGTCAATGTTTGAATGGCTCGCAAGACCAAACATCAGCATGGCATCATTCCATTGGCCTGAACCCAGAATAATTCAACACTGCACCAAAAGGATCATCGAGATGACATGGGAGATGTCAAAGACAGCTCGTCCCAGTAGGAATTTAATTGGTTGGTGAGCGTAGTGGGTAGACCCATTTGATACCTTGGCCTAGTAGGAATTCCCTCGCGGAGGTAAGTGGACACAGCTAAGGAATGTGTTAGAAAATGAGGCACCAGGATAAGCATCGAGATATGGAGGATCAGCGAGCAACCGTGTGGCAAGGTTGCGACCAACGAAGGTGAGAATGGGCAGTCCCCACAGGACACATCAACCTGATGGTAAAACCCCGACGAGTGTGTATGGGACACAAGTTTATTCCGCCAGGATAGAAGGTTACGAGAGAAGCGTTAATCCTTAGTCACTTCACATAGAAGCAAACCAGGGGAGTAAAGAAGTCTATAAGGGTAAAGAAGTATGAAGGGGTTGGGAGGTTTAGGGCTTAGCCCCGGCCTTTGGTCGTTTCATAAAGAACAAGACCATTAGTGTCAAGCCAGTCACAAAGGAAACTCAGCCCACGGAGGGCTTAATAGGATAAGTGCTTATGGGCTTAGATGGTGGTCACCTGGTGAATTTGGGAAACTGCTAGGATTGATTCCAATGGTGGCAGAAATCACCAAACCGAAGACAGTTGCAGCAAGGGGAAAGAAAAATTGTATATCCCATTCCTTCAATGAGATAGAAGGCGTTGGGTATGTTTTTATATATATATATATATATATATATATATATATATATCATCATCATCATCATCAGTGTATATGGTAGGTGATTAGGTGATACTGTTATAGGGTTATAGGATAGTGTGAGGAGTTGTACCAACTCACATTTAAGGGAATGGTTGAAAGAGAGTTGTTAAGGAGGTTAGGGATTATGAAGGTGAGTAAATCTATAAGCATCCCTAAAGATAAGTAAATGCAATATGATGCTACATATAAACCCAACATAGTGTCAATTGGAGATTACTAGGATGTCAATATCATTTCGTAAGTTGCAACCTTGCTTAAATAATATGAGGATTTTTCCATGGAGTTTATAGAGATTAATGGAATCAAAAGAGAATTAGGGGAGAGGAAAATCAAGTTGAACCAAATGTCAAACTGATCAAGAATTGGTCCTACAATATGTATTCTCGAGTGAGGAAAAACTTAAAGGAGGAAATAGACAAGATGTTATTTATTGAAATGTTATTTTTCTAGAAAATTAAGAATGGATTACCTTGATTGTAATTATGGATAACAAAACAAGAGAAAGGATATGTGTCTATGTGTATGTCAAGGTATTAAATGGCTCTTTTGTCCATGACACTTTCTTGATCACATTAAATGTTTAGGTGCTTGACCATGTTGCGGGAAGGAAACCCATCAATGGGTTATTAGGGTATATTATCAAGTTGAAGAAAACTTTTGCTACAAAATGGGGTTTAGACAATGTCATGCATTTTCGACTAAGGATGCCCCTACAATGTTTTCTAAAATGGTCATTAAAGCATTCAAATAATACATTCATAAGTTTTTGGAGGTCTATCTAAAAGCATGGACAATGTACAACATACTCAAAGACCATGTAGCCATTGGGGCTTATGTTTGAGCAATATTCACTGTCACATATTTCTTTCAGTTTGAGTGCATTTTTGGGATTCCTTTTAGTACATTATTAGGGTATATTGTATGTGGAGATGGTGATCTCATTTCATCTACTAAAATTGTTATTTTTGTGAACCTATTGGCTTCTACTAACATGCTTACAATGTGGTCCACACTAGGCCATATATACCTAGTGTTGGTATATAAAACCCACCTTACTTTAAATGAATGTAAATTTGGTTAAATTAACATAGAAAGAGATATCGTGATTGACTATGTCCAGCAGTTCCTCATCTAATGATCGAGGTTAATTTTATCAACCTATCCTATGCCTATAAATAAATATTATGCATTAGTGAAATACATTCATTTATTCATTCGTCGTCATCATTTTATATATCATTTGTAAATAAGGAAAATGATTTTTTGATAAAAGAACAAAGCACCATGGAGTGAAAAAACTTTTGTGATTAATAAGATAAGCCTTATAGTGTTTCTATGGTGAGTTTTCCTCCCAAATCCATGTGTTCATTATTTATGGCTATTTTGTTTATTATATTTATGCTTACATTTGTTTATGAATTATAAGTATATATTAATAATTTATGTTTTTTGAATGGATATGAGTTGTTAAATCGATTATATTAGGCTTAGAATATGCCAAATTTAGCTTATAACATGTCAAGTTTAGGAGTTTATTGAGGATGGTTATAATTTAGGATCAACATTTGTGGGGAATTCCACTTGAACTCCTAAATCTTATGGCAACTAAGTGAATCATATCAGTTATGTGTGTATTTGGAGAACTCCAATCGAGTTTTAGAGGGTAAGTTCAAGGAATTTGATTATTGCAAGTAATAATGAGAAGAAGTCACGTTTTAAATACTTTTAATAAAACCTTGAATAACTATTCTATGTGATCAATACAGTGAACATTAGAATTAGATATTGTAGGATAATAGTAATAAATATTTATACAAGTTTTGTACCATGAAAAAATTTATGGGACCTTGTTTATCAAGTCTTCATTTTTAAAGCTTTATTAAACCAAATTTAAAATATTTGTTTCATTACTAGGATGGCCTAGGTGTTAGTTTTTGTGATTAGGAACTTCTACATATTGTCGTCATAATTAGAATAGCATAAAGCATGAAAATAAACAATGTTTAGATACCTCCTTTAATGAGTGTCAAATATTATAAAAGCCATTAATATGAACCCTATTATGTTTGAAGGAGTGAAAAATTGCTCACCCCCTACCCCTCAAACACTAATCACCAAGCAATTTAATATGATATCATCTCTCCCACCAAACAAATATGTAGCAAACCTGCAAATTAATTAAAATCTCTGATAAAATAAATCCAAGAGACAATACAAAAATATATAGAAATATCTATCTATTAATATCAAACCCTTGAGGTAGGGTAACCCCATACAATCAAACCTTAAAGAGATCACTCCACAAGCCATCATTTGTCAATACAAAACCAATACTTGACATCTCTTTCCTTCCTATATTGGACTATATATAATGTTCCAAGATACAAAACCTTAACAAACTCTAACTAATTTATTTATTAGCTATGGCGCATTTATTTAACTAACTAATTAATTGTGGTCACTTTTCATAATGAAATCAACCACTTACAATCATCACTAATGTGGGTATCCACTTGAGAGACTTATTTCCTAAACTAACCAAACTACTTGTGGTCCCCTTTTACAAATTTAACCCTTGAGTACCACCCAATGTACCCCATATTATCTACCCCTAGGTATACTAAATTCCACCCCCCTTAAACTTTTTTTGTCCTCGAAACATGAGAAGAACACAAATAATAGGACCTACTCAAAATCGTAGTCCATTGGTACCATGTGTGTGCATCCATCCATCGAAGAGAAAGACAATCACTATGTCTATTTGTTACCTCACTCGCTTGAGATGGAAATTGGTTCTTGTGGTGCCCATGTGAAGATGTGTCGCGAGTAGCTTGCCCTACCTCTTTGTGTCTTCCAGTTGTAGTCATCCTGGTTGTTAATCATGTGTCATCTTGTGGGTTGTTTTTTTGTTGGGTGGTGTAGGTGCTCACATTTGTTTGAATTTTTCAGTCTGAAGTGTTTGCATTAGATCATGGCCAAGTGAGTCCCACTAAATTATAGTCTCATCTCTTAAAGTAAAACATAGGAGAGTTGTCCAAAATGGCCCTTTTGACTTTCTCTTTTTTATGTATTCTTCAATAGTAGGGCCATCATCCTTTCCTATGAAAAAAGCATCTTGCTATAACCCCTAAAATAGAATGAGGGTTTTGAAGAAAAAAAAAACTTACTTTGGAAAATAATTTAAAATCGCCACAACTTGATCAATATGGCTCAAAATTCTTATTATAACAAGTTTTTAGAAATGAAACGGCAATTCTAGATCTCCCCGTATGATTGGAATCACGATCTGGGCACTCTAAGATCTTAGATCTGTGCTGCAATTGTCCGATCATCACAAAAAAATTTGAAAAAATCGTTGATTTTAAATCAGCGAGATCTCCGCCATCTAAACTCCAATTCAAACGATTTTTTTATTATTAAAATCTCTAATAAGATAAATCCAACAGTCAATACAAAAATATATAGAAATACACCTTTATTAATATCAAACACTTAAGGTAGGGTACCACCATACAATCGCTCCTTAAAGAAGGAGATCACTCCATAAGCCATCGCTTATTAATAAAAACCAATACTTGACATATCTTCCCTTCCTATCTTGGACTATATATAATGTTCTAAGATCCAAAACCCTAAAAACTCTATCTATTTTATTTATTAGCTATGGCTCATTTATTTAACTAACTCTTTAATTGTGGTCCATTTTTATGAAGGTCAACCACTTACAATCATCATTAATATGAGTAACCACTTACTGGCCTTATTTACTAATATAACCAAACTACCTATGGTCCCCTTTTACACATTATACCCTTGAGTACCTCCCCGTGTACCTCATATTATCCACCCCTGTTTATACTACATTCCACCCCCCTTAAGCATGTTTCATCCCCGAAACATGAGAAAAACACAAATAATATGATCTACTCAAAAGAGTAGTCCATTGATGCTATGTACGTGCATCCATCCATCCAATGGGGAGGTACCCCATATTATCTACCCCTGGATATACTACAAATTAACACACAAAAATTTCTAAAATACATTAACTTATATCTAGAATCTACAAGCAAAAAAATTGGTTTCAAGCATTGTTGATCTTAAAGGACACACATAAAATTTAGTTGGTAAAAATTGTGTTACATCTCTAATTAGGGAGATGCCTACCCTAATCTACAAAAACAAAATGTACAATAAAGCATCACTATTTGCAAAGTGAAAATTCATCATAAGATCGTATGAAAGTCAATCATGAAACTATATAAACATAATTATGAAGAAAAAATAATTAAGAAAATAAAAACACAAACACTCTAAAAGCTTTAATAACACAAACCAATGACATTAAAAGGATCTTTGAACTATGAAGGGTAAGAAGTTTTCTCAAATGGAAAGGTAAGTAAAAGGATCTTTGAACTATGAAGGGTAAGAAGTTTTCTCAAATGGAAAGGTAAGTAATTTTCTCAAATGGAAAGGTAAGGAATTTTTTCAACTTCTGGACTATGAAGTACATTATAAACTAGTTTCTTTCATTATGTAAAGAGGCATAATATTTCAAAATTTAAGCTTTTGCAATTTGTATTTTGTTGGAAGATAGTTTTTAGATCCATCGCACAAGATTTAGAATTTTTCAACATTTTGAACCTTCTTGTGAAGTTCATCCTCAGAAATGAAACCAAATGTGAAGAAATAGGACCATGCAGAATAAAAAATACTAAAATTTAAAACCATATATTAATTATTTTATTGTCCAATTCTTTAATATTAATATTGTTAAGTTAATTATTATAATATCAGTATTAGTTAATATTAAATTAATTATTATAATATCAATATTAGTTAATATTAAAGACGAGTTATATATTAAAGAAAAGATATTAATGTATGTAAGAATAATATATTAAATAATTTAATATTAATATTTTTCCTTCTGAATATTCGTTGGTATTAATATTAATTAGTAGTAAAGTGATGTTTAATATTAGCTATTAATAACAAATCTATTAATATATTATATATGTTAATATAATATTTATATTAATAAATAATATAGGTTAATATTTTTAATATGTTATTTAAAGGTATATTTGAGTTAATAATTAATTATTAGTATATGGATTAATTATATATACTTAATAATTAGTTTATAAATTAATTAATAATATGTTTATAGGTAAAGGGATGGCTCTTGAGGTGAGGGTGGGAATCCGGTTTTCATTGATTTTTTTGTTCATCATCTCATCTCTATTCGTGTATATTTGGGTTATTAAGTTGTTTTCCTAAATCAATATCCTTTCTAATTTATTTTTTTTGGTGGTAATGGTCAATTCTAGCAAGGATACTTGTTTTTTCAATGCAAATGTGATGTTTTGTCTTGAGGGATTGTTCTTCAAGGGCAGAGGAGTGGGAATGATTTGCACATTGTTATTGGATTCAGATTTTGATGGAACGGCCAATTTCTCCTACATAAGATTTACCGCATGAGCAAGGGGTTCATAAGATTTACCGCATGAGCAAGGGGTTAAGTATAAACCTTTTTTATCAGTGGAGTCAAAAGGGCCAATTTCTCCTACATAAGATTTACTGCATGAGCAAAGGATTAAGTATACACCTTTTGATCGGTGGAGTCAAAAGGATCTTTGATGGATCTGAGGTGGCCACGAATAATGTTTATAGGTTTAAAGGTAGTGGTAATGTTTTTGTTTGCAAGGATATGAGAAATTTTATTAATGGTTCCCTTGATGTAAGGGAGACAAATTTTGGAAACCATTACAAACTTTATTATGTTAAAACGAAATAAACATACATAATAACAACTAAAAAAAAGTCACATGTAGAATATACAGTGATAGGATGAATTGTTAAGACACCTCCTTTGTGAAAGTTATTGGTTCAAAACCCCATGGATCTAACTGAGCTTTTAAATGCATATTATCTTATATATTTTCACATCATGAATTTTTTTCAATGATTCAAGTCAATTAATTCTACCAACCCAAAACGAGCAAGTAATCTCAAAGCAGTTTTCTCATCACACTTGGATCAAATATTAGCTATCAAACTTTGAACATACAACCACCATAAAACCTAAGCAAAATATTCATTTGACAAATGAGCCAAAAATGTTGATGGTTTTTACTTGACACAGCGCATGTTGCTAATTAGTAACTAAATTGATTCGAAATGCCTCAATTGTATCGAAAGCTTTATTTATCAAACTTTGACTATACAACCACCATAAAAGCTAAGCAAAATATTCATGTGACAAATGAGCCAAAAATGTTGATGGTTTTATACTTGACACAGCGCATGCTGCTAATTAGTAACTAAATTGATTTGAAATGCCTCAATTGTATCGAAAGGCTTTATTGAATGCATCTTCTTAGTGCATAGAGCTTGCCTTCCACCCTAAGTTCACCCAATGGGTCAGAGATCACAAAGCGTACTGAGGAAAGGAAATGATGACTCAATATTTATCACTAAGAATTTCAATGGCTATATAAATTGTAACATCAGTGTTATGAATTCAGTGGCACCCATCTCACATAACTTAAGGGATCATTGGAAGCCAAAGTTGTGACAACAATATTGTTTAATTTCTTTCTTCAGCCACTAAAAATCCAATGGCCTCTGTCACATAGCAAACCTTTGTTCCATATTTGAAGCCTACATGTAATGTTGAAAATGTAGCTAAAGGAGGTCTTTTGGTTGGTGCCTTAACAAGTAAAGACTTCGAATTGTTTTTCTCTAGCAGGAATGCGAATTGTGATGAATTGATTTCCAGTTCACTGGAATGGTTATCAATAGACAACCTGCATAGTGTTGAAACATCAGTTCGTTGGAGTCTTCTTCACATAGATTATAGGATGAGGTGGCAGAGGCAAGTCTAGTAAAGGACGAGTTAAGACTGCAAAAACAAGTTCAATTAAAGTAGGACAAGTGAAGAGAGGATGAGTTAAGTCCTCAGTTAATTTAGTTCATAACTAGAGGAAATCAAGGAACAACTCAAGCTAGTTAACTAAGAACTAGTCCAAGTGTAACTGAGATTTTCTCTAATTAACTAGCAAAAGAAACACGTTGCACTTGTGTGAACAATCATTTACATTTGGCCTCCTCGCATGCATCAAAGATCTACTTAGGAAGAGAAGGAAGAAGGCACAATGTTGAATGATTTATTTGTTGTTAGCAGAGCGCCTTGGTTGAGGATTAAGATCAAAATTCGAAGAGCAGAAGCCGAGACTAGTTTCAGTAAGAAACAATTGTGTGTGCATGCCGAGATCAAGAGGCAAGGCCAAGAGCATCTTCTCAAGGCCAAGAGAAGTGATCAAAAGACAAGGCAAGAGAAATTTTGGAGCTGAGATTTATTTCTCAGAGGCTATGTGTTGGTTGCAGTAGCACCATATTGGATTTGTGAGAGATATATTTTCTTAAAGAACAATCAATAAAAATCCCACAACAATGACTGCAAGTTTCCCATCTAGGTTTCCTAGGTAAAACACTTGTCAAATTTACGTGTGCATGTATTTTTATCTCAACTATTTTTCGCTACATCTTAAATGTTAAGAAACTTTATATCTTGGTCAAAGTTAAACTTGGTTTCAGTTTTAGTTGCCTTGATTTTCAATAGATTCATCTAAGTAGTTGCAAAGTTTCAAAAAAATTAACATGGTATTAGAGCCACACTCTATATAAAAACCAGCACCAAGATTGTTTAGTCAGTAAAAAGTTCAATTCAGTTAGTAAGCTTGCGCTAGAGTTTGAAAAGCAATATTTGGAAAGTGGTATGTGGATCCAAGGACTATATATAAAAACCAACACCAAGATTGTGTTATATACCTAGGGGATAATATGGGGTACCAAGGGAGGTACCCAAGGTAATAATGTAATAATGGGATGGGCCATAGTAATAAATAAGGTGGTTAACCCATATCATGTGAGGGACCACAAGTAGTTAGTAATAATGTAATGGGCCCATGGTATTAGTTGATGGTATGAGGGAACCATGGTAATGACCCATGGTATTGTATGCATGAGGCCTATATAGAGGCTAAAGACTCCATGTCAAGGAATTGTGTCAAGGATTATTGTATGAATAGGCATATGGCTTGTGGAGTGTTCTCCTTCCTTAAGGAGTGAATGTATGGTGTTGCCCTACCTTAAGGGTTTTGATAATAAAGAAGCATTTATATCTATTTCTCTCTTATTGTTTATGGGTTTGTTTGCATTATCATATAATTCCATGTTAGATCTATAACAAGTGGTATCAGAGCTATAACAAGTGGTATCGGAGCATTTTCTTGGGCCAAAGTGGAGAATTTTTTTTTATTTTACAAGGATTGCAGGGGCGGGGAGTTTGCAGATCAGATCTGTACATTTTGGTGTAAGATCTGCAAAATATAATTGTAGATCTGGATTTTATGTGAAAAATTACCCGATTTCAAAAAAAAGTCGGTCGAATCAGAGTCCGGATGAAAGAGATATCGCTGATCTAAAAATCAATGGGGTTGCAGACAAATTTTCAAGGCAACAAGTTTGCGGCGCAGATCTGGACATCCTGGTACAAGATCTGCAAAATCTGATTGTAGATCTGAATTCTTTGTGAAAGAATACCCGATTTCAAAAAACAATCAGTTGAATCGGAGTCCGGATGAGGGAGATATCGCTGATTTAAAATCAGTTCTTTTTTCAGAATTTTTGAGTGACAACGGGAGAGTTGCAGCGCAGATCTGACATTCCAGTGCCTGGATCAAGATTTCTATCACATGAGCAGATGCAGAATGATTGTTCCATTTCTGAAAACAGGTTATAATAGGGATTCTGAGCAATATTGACGGAATTGTGACCATTTCAAATTTTCGCCAACTTTTTTTTGTGATGGCGGACCTAGATTTGAATTTGAGGGACTTGTATCCATTTGATGGCTCTCATCCAGCGAAATGGAGAAATGTTTTAGATTGAATTACATCATGGATGATGAGATTCAGCTGAATGTGGGAACAATGTACTTGGACAAGGAATGATTGCAATGGTGGCAAGGGCATCAACGTTGCTATCGAAGGCCCTTGACTTAGGACAAATTCACAAAAGCTCTTATGGACCACTTTGACCGTAAAGCTAATCTTGTGGATAAGATCACACAGACAGACACACAGCCTAGCAAAGATTTTATTTTTACAGGAAAGAAGGAAACCAACGAACCTAAAGGGTTATTTTCTGTTGGTATCTCCTTATTGCAGGTTCATGGATTGATTCAGAAGGAGAAAATCATTGTTTCTATAAATCCTAGTTGCAAGCATAATTTCATCAATGTTAATTTGGCAAACAATTGCAAGTTCCAGCAAAACAAATTGAAAATACACAAGTTGATGATGAGGATGTTCAAATTTATAAGGATTTGAAGCTTTCTATGGATAAGTATGTGTTGCATGGTGATTTTTATACTTCAGAGATAGATAATATGGATGTTGTTTTGGGATATCCTTGGATGGAATCTGCGGGTACTATCAATATTAATGTGCAGAAGAAATTCCTAAAGCTCTGGTATAAAAAGAAAAAAATTACATTACAGGATATTTCCATTAATAAACAGGTAGAGTCTAAGGAGGTTGAAGGAGAAGATGTTCCAGGGTCTGACATATTAGATGATGAGCTAGTGATGATAGACAATCAAACACAAACAGAGGCTGAAGCAGAAAAGGTTACAAGTGTTGATACATCAGAGGAGGGCTCAGTGGTTGAAGTCATATTGGAAAAGAAGACACCACAACAGGCACCACAGCAGGGTGAATTAAAGAAAAGGACACCGTGGGTTAAAACTTCAACATATCATCACCCACATCACCCCGCAAGAAAACAACCAACAAGATGGGAACCAAATAGCCACAAGGACAACAACCCCCGTATGACAGATAGCGAGGAGCGAAGATCCACCTACTACACATCAACACAGAAGAGTTGTCATGGCCAACTTCCATCTCAAGCGAGCGAGGCACCAGCAAGATCGAGGGTTCACCTTTCTCTTCGATGGCTAGATGCACGTGCATAGTACCAGTGGACTACTCTTTTGAGTAGATCTTATTATTTGTGTTCTTCCCATGTTTCGGGGACGAAACATGCTAAGGGGGGTGGAATGTTATATACCTAGGGGGGATAATATGGGGTACCAAAGGAGGTACCCAAGGTAATAATGTAATAATGGGATGGGCCATAGTAATAAATAAGGTGGTTAACCCATATCATGTGAGGGACCACAAGTAGTTAGTAATAATGTAATGGGCCCATGGTGTTAGTTGATGGTATGAGGGAACCATGGTAATGACCCATGGTATTGTATGTATAAGGCCTATATAGAGGCTAGAGACTCCATGTCAAGGAATTGTGTCAAGGATTATTGTATGAACAGGCATATGACTTGTGGAGTGTTCTCCTTCCTTAAGGAGTGAATGTATGGTGTTGCCCTACCTTAAGGGTTTTGATAATAAAGAAGCATTTATATCTATTTCTCTCTTATTGTTTATGGGTTTGTTTGCATTATCATATAATTCCAGGTTAGATCTATAACAGATTGTTTAGTCAATAAAAAGTGCAATTCAGTTAGTAAGCTTGCGCTAGAGTTTGAAAAGCAATATTTGGATAGTGGTATGTGGATCCCAGGGCTAAGGGAAGATCACTATTTAGAGGGAACCTCTAATTTCTACTCATTGAGGGAGTGGATTTCAGTGTTGTTGGAAGATAATGGGGTGCTAGAATTTTCAAAGAACCCACAAACTACACCTACAGATGCCCAACAGTTAATCCAGCATAACAAGAATGACACCAAGGTCGGGAGGATCAATCTTGAGTGGGTAAAAGACCACATTATCCCTCATCTCAATGGAAAAACAATAGCAAACAATATGTAGAAATCCATCTTGACTTTGTATCAAGGATCCAATGATGCCACTAAGTTTTCCTTAAAGAACAAGCCAAGAAATATTCGGATGAGCAAAGGAGAGCCCATCATTGCGTACCTTTCCAAGTTTACCTGGGTTGAGGATGAGCTTGTTGGACTCAGTGAGATTGTAACAAGCAAAGACCTTGTGAGTATTGCACTACTAGAACTTCATAAGTCTTGGGAGAATTTCCAGGATGCAATTAGTGGCAGAGAGAATCTTCCCAACTGAGAAAGGTTGTGGGGAGACTATGTCCAAGAAGAAATCTAGAGAGGGACAGAAGTTGGAGTTTCAATGAAGACAAAGGATGAGGAGAAATTTTCCCTGGCAAGCAAAGGAAGCAGTGCCAAGGGCAAGAAGATCCATGGCAAGGGAGAGAAGAAGAAAGATTTGAGTGAGATCAAATGCTTCTCTTGCCACCAATTTGAACATTATACCACTAAGCATCCTAATCAGAAGAAGGGGTATAATAAGGATCACGTGGAAGCATCAACCGAGGTAGATGATTTTCCTTCTCAATTCGTGAAGGATTGCTCATTGATGGCTTGCATGGAAAGCTCAATTGGCAGCAACGTGTGGTACATTGATTCTGGAGCATCCTTTCACATGACCAAGAACAAGGAATATTTCATCTAATTGGAGAAGGGCATGCAGTTTCACATTGAGCTAGGAGATAATGGCAAGTGCGTGACCAAGGGCATGGGTATTGTTAGTTTTGAGGGGAAGTATGGTAAATCTATCCATCTCAAGTATGTCCTCTATGTTCTAGGCCTTAAAAAGAACCTTGTTTTTGTTTCCACCCTAGAGGACAAGGGTTGTCATGTCATTTTTAGTAGAGGAAAGCCCTATCTCAAGCACTTGGAATCTGGAGCCAAGAAACAGATTGGTGTGAGGGTGAAGAATCTTTACAAGCTGCAAGTTGAGACAGATGCAACCTTGAGCAGCAAGGTAGGGTGTGAGCATGGCAAAGACGTGGGGGAGCTTTAGCATAGACACATGGGGCATTGAATATCTTTCAATAGATAGCCATAGGGATACCATAATGCAGTATTGTCCAACATGATGTATGAAAGGGCTGCACACTTGGAAAGTATGCCAAGTCACCTTTTTAGGGCTGAGACAATAGAGCCAAAGGGATTTTGGAGCTAGTACATTTAGTCATATGTGGACCCTTGTCTTCTCCATCCCTCACGAGACACCGGTACTATGTCACCCTCATAGATGATTATTCTTAGAAAACATGGATCTTCTTTACGAAGGAGGAGGTCTTCTCCAAGTTCATGACGTTTAAGGCCTTGGTAGAAAACCATACATGGAAGAAGATCAAAGCATTGAGAAGTGACAATGGCAGGGAATGTCTTCAACGCTTTTAGGGATATGTGTGCGAAGGAGGGTATTAGGAGAGAGATTACAGCACCTCATAACCCTCAACAAAATGGGGTGGATGAGAGGAAGAATCGCAACATAGTTGGAGCAGCTAAGGGCATGTTGCATGACCACGGGTTACCCATGTTCTTACGGGTAGAGGCATGCAACACTGCAGTATTTTTGCATAACAAGAGACCGAACAAGGTGCTTGGACGAGTTACACCAAAGGAGACTTTCACAGGGAAGAAGCCTAATGTCTCTCACTTCCACATCTTTAGGCCAAGAGTTTACTATCATGAGGGATATGTGTGCCAAGGAGGGTATTAGGAGAGAGCTTACAGCACCTCATAACCCTCAACAAAATGGGGTGGATGAGAGGAAGAATTGCAACATAGTTGGAGCATCCAAGGGCATGTTGCATGACCATGAGTTACCCCTATTCTTATGGGCAGAGGCATGCAACATTGCAGTATTTTTGCAGAACAAGAGACCGAACAAGGTGCTTGGACGAGTTACACCAAAGGAGACTTTCACAAGGAAGAAGCCTAATGTCTCTCACTTCCACATCTTTGGGCCAAGAGTTTACTATCATGTGCCTAAAGAGAGCAGGAAGAAGTTGAAGCCCACAGTTGAAAAGGGAATTTTTGTGGGTTATTGTGAGATACCTCAAGCATACAAGGTGTATGTACCATCACTTAGGAAGACAATTATCGAGAGGGACGTGAAGTTTGCAGAGGACAGAGCTTTGAGGGAGTCCTTGGAGGGAGAGCAGGTAGGAGTGCCTGAGGAGGAGCATCTCACTCCCAAGCAAGAGCCTTAGTGAATACCACAAATTGAGTCGCAGTCAAGTGGCAAGCAAGTCGCACAGTGGGATGAGGACTCATTGCAAGATGAGGAGGAATGACCAGGACTAGTGGAGGCAGCCACTTAGTCAATGACTCCTAACACAAGGAGGAAGGGAGTCAAGTGGGTCAAGTGGCAAGCAGGTCATACAACAAGATGACAAGGACTCATTGCAGGATGAGGAGGAAAGACCGAGATGAGTGGAGGCAACCACTCAGTCGATGACTCCCAGCGTAAGGAGGACGAGAGTCAAGTGGGCCAAGAGGTTGATTCAGGAGGGCCCAAGAGCGAGTTGAGACTCCCAACTCTATACTCGGGAAAAGAAAACAACCACAGAGGTACACCAGGTACATGGCATTGATGACTAAGTTGTTAGACTCGGAGCCTTCTTTTTACAAGGAGGCGGCCTCTCAGCAAGTTTGGTGAGATTCCATGGTGGAGGAATATTCCTCCATCATGAAGAATGATGTTTGAGAGATAGTGCCATGTCGAGAGGGAAAACCAGTGGTAGGATCATGCTAGGTGTACAAGGTGGAGCATGGAGTACATGGGAGTGTGGATAAGTACAAGGTCATGTTTGTGGCCAAGGGCTTCTCGCAAGTTGAGGGCATTGACTATGAGGAGATGTTTGCTCTAGTGGCTCGTTATTCATCCATTAGAATGATTTTGGCACTAGCAGCTCAGAGGGGGTGGAAGATCCACCAAATGGACGTGATGACATCATTCCTCAATGGAGTGGTTGAAGAAGAGATTTATATGGAGCAACCAAAGGGGTTTGAGACTCTCAACAAAGACAAGCACGTTTGTTTGCTGAAGAGATCTCTTTACAAGCTCAAGGAGGCACCGAGAGCTTGGTACACTCACATTGACAACTACCTTCAGGGATTGGGATTCACTAAGAGTAAGGCGGATGCCAACCTATACTATATCACGGTTGGAGGGCTTACACGCATTCTAGTGCTCTAAGTTAATGATCTTATATTGAATGGAGCAGACAACTTGATTTAGCACTGCAAGGTAGATCTTGCAAGAGAGTTTGAGATGATGGACACAAGGCTTATGCATTATTTCCCTGGGCTGAAGGTATGGCAGGGTGATGGGGAAATCTTTTTGGGGTAGGGGAAGTACACTGCATAGATCCTCGGGAGGTTTCATATGTAGGATTGCAAGCCCATGACCATGCCTCTAGTCACAAACTAGAGGAAGGTCGATGCTAGTAGAGCAAAGCGAGTAGATGCCACATTGTACAGGCAGGTCATTTATGTACTTAGTCAACACATGGCCTGACATATGTTTTGCTACGAACTAGTTGGGCCAATTCATGATGGATCCCACTAGAGTTCACTGGATTGTTACCGAGCATGTCTTGAGGTATCTCAAAGGCATGGTATATTATGGTTTATGGTACAAACAAGTTGATGGAGTGAGGCTTGAGGGCTTCACATATGCAAATTAGGAAGGGAGCTCCATACACCGGAAGAGTACTTCAAGTTGCGTCTTCAGCATTGGGTCGGCAATTGTTTTCAGGTTCAGCAAGAAGCAAAGATCAATTGCTCCCAATTCAACGAAGTCTGAATACATGGTTGCCAACTTAGCAACATGTGAAGCCATCTGGATGATGAAGTTGCTTGTGGGTCTTTTCAGGTAGGAGTTGGAGCCCACCATGATTTATTGTGACAATCAAAGTTGCATTAAGCTATCTGAGAATCCAATTTTTCATGAACGCTCCAAGCATATCGAGATCAAGTACCATCATCTTAAGGATAGTGAATCTACTGTACATTCCCATAGATGAGCATGTTGCAAATATCCTGACGAAGGCCTTAGTCAAAGGCAAGTTCATGTTTTTCAGAGATAAGTTACGAGTTGTACAAAATCATTTCCTCGCTTAGAGGGAGTGTTGAAAATGTAGCGAAGGAAGGTCTTTTGGGTTGTGCCTTAGCAAGTAAATACTTCGAATTGTCTTTCTCTAGTAGGAATGTGACTTCAAAGTTAGACTTTAGTTTGGATGAGTTGATTTCCAATTCATTAGAATGATCATCTATAAACTGCATGCTTCAATTCGTTGGAGTCTTCTTTAATTAGACTACAAGAAGAGGTGGCAAAGACAAGTCCAATTAGGATGAGTTAAGACTGCAGAGACAAGTTAAGTTAGTAAGACAAGTTAAGACTTTAGAGACAAGCCAAGTGAGGATGAGTTAAGTCTTCAATTAACTTGGTTCAAAACTAGAGGAAATCAAGGAGTAACTCGAGCTAGTTAACTAAGAGCTAGTCCCAAGTGAAACTGAAACTTGCTCCAGTTAACTAGCAAAAGAAACTTGTTGCCCTTTTGTAAACAGCCATTCAAACTTGGCCTCCTTGCATGCATCGAAGATCTACTATTAGGACGAGTTAAGACTACAGAGACAAGTTAAGTTAGTAGGACGAGTTAAGACTTTAGAGACAAGCTAAGAGAGGATGAGTTAATTCTTCAATTAACTTGGTTCACAACTAGAGGAAATCAAGGGGCAACTCAAGCTAGTTAACCGAGAGCTAGTCCAAGTGTAACTGAAACCTACTCCAGTTAACTAGCAAAAGAAACTCGTTGCACTTTTGTAAACAACCATTCGAACTTGGCCTCCTTGCCCAGATGAACAAAGGAGCCTGTAGTCTCAATGTAGTAGACGAAACTGCAAATCTTCCAAACCTAAAATATTTCTACAAAACTCTTTTTACGAAACAGAAAACCAAACTTAACCAAAATCACCACAATGGAATCTTAAATCTTCATGCCTAGCAAAATACCAGAGTATTCATTTAAATTCATAGCAACCCCTATGCCTGATTCTATAAATCAAGCCCAGATGAACAAGAGGAGTCTTTAATCTCAATGTAGTGGACGAAACTGCAAATCTGCCAAACCTAAATCCTTCTACAAAACTCTTATTACGAAACAGAAAACTAGACTTAACCAAAATCCACGCAAAAATGTTAATCAAGCACAATCAAATGTGCAAGCATGTGAAGTCAACACAACAACTAATGTGAAAAAATTTCAAAAGAGCCCTATCAAAATGTTGATATCCATCATACATCCATACAGTAACGAATACAAGTGAAAAACAACTCATTCTCGAAATCTTCAATCTGGGGTAACCCAACAAGTAAATTTTTGTTTCCACCACAATCCAATTCATCTGGATAAATATCGCGCACAGCCCACAGCCCAATACAGGAAATTTTGTGATTTTTTTCGCACGTTTTACTAAGATAAGTTCAAATGAAAGTTTCGGGCAATCAATCTTCTATATAAACTCACAAAAATAAACCATCAAAAAAGTCCAGACGTGAAGGATCTAATATTTTTACCTTTTAGAGGTCATTTTCACTTCAGGAACCTCTGATTAAACTTGAATATCTGCAAAATAAAGCAGTTCATAAAACCTTAACCAACACTAAATTTGACAATCAAACAACCATGAAAGACAACTAGAAAATTGATCTTCGCATCAACACCACAATTGTGCATATCAATAAGAACTATAGGGATGTCCTTATTGTAGGCAAATCTGTCTCTCAGAAATTTGTTCACAAAGTGAAGATTTTTTTCACTTCGTCTCTGAGGATTTACGTCTGCAAAAGAAGATTGTCCAGGAAGAATTCAACACACTTTACTTCCTTAACATGATGTCCCAAGAATGTAGGCTGTATATGCACGAGTAACATCTTCTGAGAAAGTTTGATCATCGGGAAAAAGCTAATTTTCTTTGAACATCTTTTAAAATAAAACCTAAACAAATTTTGGTGGATTTGTAAAGATCCACTTGATTGCATGTCAATTAACATATATAAATATGCACCTTGCAAGGCCTTTCGGGGTTGTCTTGATTAGGTTATTATGGTCCACCACCGAATTGTTGTAGGACATCATATATCCATACGACTATGTAGATCAGAATAATTACGAGGAAGTTCAATCAAGAACGAAGGAAAGCAACCGTTGGTGCAAGATTTGCCACAAATATTGTCCTCATCCCTTCTTCATACAATAACCCATCTGAATGCAAAAAAACGTAATAATTAACTAACTCCTTATCTCCATCTATGTTCAGTGAAAAGCTCTGTAGTCAAGAACTAAACTTATTAGTTTTCACTAATCTCAGAAGTTGGCTGCGGAAGAAACTACTTTCACTCCGCAACTACTTCACCCCTTAATTCCTATTTGTTGAAATTTTGAGGTGAATCATTGTGCCGAATCTCACGCGTTATAGAGCTTTGATTGAATACCTATTGTCTTCCTAAAAATAATTGCACGATAGAAATATAAGATCTAACTGCAACAGGCGAGTCTGGTCTCTAACTACCCACTGAAGTTTCTTTGCTCCTCGGTTCTTGAAAAGGCAAGTCTGGTCTCTAGTTATCTACAGAAATTTCCTAGCTCCTGAGTATGCCTGATTGTATATATAAACCTAGCTCAGATGAACAGAGTCGTCCATAGTCTCAAGTTCTCAAGTAGTAGAAGAAACTGCAAATTTGCCAAACCTAGAATCTCCCTACAAAACTCTTATTCCTAAACAGAAAACCAGACTTAACCAAAATCCATGCAAAAAATGTTAACCAAACACAATCAAATGTGTGAGCATGTAAAGTCAACACAACAACTAAGGTGAAAATTTTGCAAAACAGCGACATCAAAACGTTGATGGTCATCATACACCCATACAGTAACGAATACAAGTGAATAATAACTCATTCCAAAAATCTTCAATCTAGAGCAATCCAACAAGTAAATTTTTGTTTCCATCACAACCCAATCCATCTGCGAAATATCGCACACAGCCCAATACATGAATAAGCGTAATTTTGTGATTTTTTTGTTTCACGTTTTACTGCGATAAAGTTCAAATCAATGTTTGAGGATCTAAGATTTTTACCTTTCAGAGGACATTTTCACTTCAGGAACCTCTGATTAAACTTGAATTTATGCAAAATAAAACAGGTCGTAAAACCTTAACCTATACCAAATTTGACAATCAAACAAGCATTAAAAACAACCAGAAAACATATCGAAATTCATGTTGATCTTCGCATCAACGCCACAATCGTGCATATCAGTAAGAGCTATAGGGATGTCCTTATTGTAGGCAGCATAGAGATTACATTGAAAACACAAATTCTGTCGTTGTAAAAAATGCTCCAAAACCCTCTTCCGGGACTTTAGAGGCAAGATCAAAAGGAAGTCTTAAACGACAAAGTAAGAGGGACTTTGTAAACCCCCTTAACATTAAGAGATTTCTGTAAGCTCTCCAACATATTGAGCAGAAAAAATCTGCAACAAAAGGTCTAGGGCTTCATCAATGATCAATGCTTCGAAGTTATAAACGATTCTATGTAGAAGAATTATAAAAGAGCTAAATTACAGATGCAGGGTTTTTGGAACTCTCAAAGATGAAGGTGCAAATATTATTAAATCCACTGGTAAGAATTCCTCAACCTGCAAAGAACACAACAATGATGAGCAAATGAAATTGCAAAAATAAATTGAGAGTAATTATCAAATGCCAAAGAAGAGGGAAATGGAGCAAATCAAAGGTCTGATTCCCTCAAAGAAAAACGCTACAACCCCATTTGCAAATGGTAAGGCCTTCGGACATTTCAATGCGCAAAAAACCGAACCCATACTCAACTTCTTCCATTTTAATACACAAAATCTTTTAATACACAAAATCAAGACATATAACAGATGAACGCGATATAGCCATAACCTGTTGATTCGAAATCCATGAGTCTTCCAGATCGATGGTAGTCTTCCACTGAAATTATTGTTGGATAAATCCCCATTCAACTTGGTTATTTCCCAATAGATCCTCCGCCATGCCATGTAATGCAACCCTGCAACTAGGTTAGATTGGCGATACACTGTACGATACCATACCCCGGCGGTATACATCCATGTATTGCAGGTGTTATTTCGAACAATAATTTCAGTGGTAGAATACCATCAGGAAGAGGAGAAACCAAAAAGGAAAGACATTATTCGCTCACAGAACATACAAACATCAAGCTACCATTTCTTTCTTTTACAAGTTCAGTGTCCTTCAAACCAAGTCCAGTGTCCTTCAAACCCTAAGTTGTGTTCCTTGCTATAGGATTTGTGTTCCTCGCTAGCTAGATATCTGCCAATAAAATATAAACTAGCTTTCTGATGCGTGGGAACAAAAATAGAGCCCATGGGTGCGGACAAAGATGGAGATGGAGATGATGTGAGCGATATTGAAGGTAAGAAAGCTGTGAAATGAACCAGTACGTACCGCACAAGGTTTTGACGTGGTGGTCTTCCATAGAGGCATCTGGCGACCTGATAAGAATTACACTGTAAGGAGATTTTAAAATCGCAAACATCACCCTCATTTCTTACACATCGCCATAATATCATGGAATTTATTAAACATCACCTTCATACTTGGAATTTGTTAAACATCGGCATCATACCATGGAATTATTTTTATTTTTCAACGTATACCATGGAATTATTATTGGGGATCATCATCCCGTCTTATATATTAGTGGAGTATAATCACTATTCAAAATGGTCTTATTTATTAGTGGAGTATAATCATTATTCAAAATGGTATGGCAAATTGTTTTCACGTTTTAAGTTGATTTAAAGATGCTACTTTATGTATAATTTTAATTTTTTTTCAATGCAAATTTTGTTATGCATATACAATTAAGAACATAAAATACAATGCCTGTAAATATGACACTCATAAATCTACAAATATCATTATTGTGCTCGTAAACCCAAAAAGAGAAATGTAGAGTAATGTTGTAGAAAATTGTTATAATATCTAAACCAAAAGAGCCACTTCCCCTTTTTAGATTTGGGGAAGCAATTGTGAAAACACAAAATCCAGTTTGATTGAAATGCTAAGAGCTTGGAACTGACTAAGAGACACTAATATTATAGGAAAATAGGATTTTTTTTTCTTTAAAAAAAAATGTATTCTTCAAACGCAGAGAGAGCTTTCTTTCATGCTACATTCCATGTGTATGAGCTGAAAGGAGATGTATTGAAATTTTTGCTTCATGTATTTTCAGTAAGATAAATTTAATACCTGTAAATTTGAGGAGCTTGATAACCAGTCAATAAAGCATTTTGAGTCCCACAAACTTGTAAAAAACCAATTTTTTTGTAGGAAGCAAAAAATAAGAATGTCCAACAAACAGTGATTTCGGCCTTAGTATTTGTTCCAGAACCAATTTTCAACTAAATATGGAAAGAGAGAAGAGTGTGGATCTTGATAAAATCACCCCCACCAGATTGGTTTGCTTGTGATGTACCATCAAAAAAGCCAATGATGCATAACTGAGAAACCAAGGGATAACTAAATTTCCTAATATTGATGGGATTTGGAAATCTCGTGTAATCCTTGAAAAAACAAAAATTTGAGGAAGAATCTAGTTAGTTTTGATAGTCAAATCTTCAAAAATGAATTTGTTCCTCACCTTCCAAATGCCCTAGGCAAGAAAGATTGGCAAGGTTTTAAAGTTTCCCATCTTTTGATCCCACCAGTGGAGATAGGTTTCAAAAGAAGAGATTAGTCCAGTGACTTGAAGCCTAAAAATAGATAAAGCTTCTTTCAATAAGACCCTAGAAAAGGCATAACGGAACAAAGAGGTCCTCCACAGATTCAGACCCACTCAAACACAAAACACAAATATATATATATGAAGATTAACCCACAAAAAAAAGGTTTTCTAGAGAGAGATTGCAAAAGCACCAAAGTTTCTGAGGAATTGGCCATTTCCATATCTTTTTGTGCCACCAAATATCTTTGATTTCCAAAGAGGAAGAGGAGATAAAATCATAGGCCAATCTAGTAGAAACTTGAACTGAAAAGGTGTTCCGACTCTAAACAATATAATCTTCTTCGTTATTTAGGAAAATATCGGTTGAAAACAAGGCTTTTACAAAATGGTCTCATTCAACAGCCAAGGGCCCATGAAAACCTAGATTACATGAGTTTTTCTAGCTAATAGAGAGATGTGTTCATGGACCTGAACTCATAACATGTCTCGAATTGTACAACCCCTGATCATTTAAGAGGGAAATCAAATCCTAAGAAAGTTTGTAAAAAGTAGTGCCTCCTATGAAGGGATCCTTCCCAAGTATGACCTGATTTCCCTTACCTACCTTCCAGGCCAGGGAGGTGGAGAGCCAAGGAAAAGCTTCCAATAGACCCGTCCATATAATAGAACCAGAGGTAATAATTTACTTGTCATAAGATCTCAACCATTCAGTGACATATATGTTTTTGAAGTATTTTCCCTTGATAATTTGATGCTAAAGACACGAACATCCATAGCTCTCCATAGACTCTTCATAGATAGAGCTAATCCAAACTAGTATAGATTTTTGAATCCCCAACACCCTCCCCCCCTCCTCCAGGCATTTTGGTTGAGATAAAAGGTCTCATTTTGCCGAATGGAAGCCTTCCCTTTCCTTTTTACCAATCCAAAGGAAGTTAAACAAATATTAACGAATATTAACGAATATTCCTAATATTCCTAATAAACCAAAGGTCTGATTCCCTCAAAGAAAAACGCTACAACCCCATTTGCAAATGGTAAGGCCTTCGGACATTTCAATGCGCAAAAAACCGAACTTTTTCCAGCTCATAATTCAGAAAAATACTCAACTTCTTCCATTTTAATACACAAAATCAAGACATATAACAGATTAACGCGATATAGCCATAACCTATTGATTCAGAATCCATGAGTCTTCCAGATCGATGGTAGTCTTCCATTGAAATTATTGTTGGATAAATCCCCATTCAACTTGGTTATTTCCCAATAGATCCTCCGCCATGACATGTAATGCAACCCTGCAACTAGGTTAGATTGGCGATACACTGTACGATACCATACCCCGGCGGTATACATCCATGTATTGCAGGTGTTATTGTTCGTATTGCAGGTGTTATTTCGAACAATAATTTCAGTGGTAGAATACCATCAGGAAGAGGAGAAACCAAAAAGGAAAGACATTATTCGCTCACAGAACATACAAACATCAAGCTACCATTTCTTTCTTTTACAAGTTCAGTGTCCTTCAAACCAAGTCCAGTGTCCTTCAAACCCTAAGTTGTGTTCCTTGCTATAGGAGTTGTGTTCCTCGCTACCTAGATATCTGCCAATAAAATATAAACTAGCTTTCGGATGCGTGGGAACAAAAATAGAGCCCATGGGTGCTGACAAAGATGGAGATGGAGATGATGTGAGCGATATTGAAGGTAAGAAAGCTGTGAAATGAACCAGTGCGTACAGCACAAGGTTTTGACGTGGTTTTGACGTGGTGATCTTCCATAGAGGCATCTGGCGACCTGATAAGAATTACACTGTAAGGAGATTTTAAAATCGCAAACATCACCCTCATTTCTTACACATCGCCATAATATCATGGAATTTATTAAACATCACCTTCATACTTGGAATTTGTTAAACATCGGCATCATACCATGGAATTATTTTTATTTTTCAACGTATACCATGGAATTATTATTGGGGATCATCATCCCGTCTTATATATTAGTGGAGTATAATCATTATTCAAAATGGTCTTATTTATTAGTGGAGTATAATCAATATTCAAAATGGTATGGCAAATTGTTTTCACGTTTTAAGTTGATTTAAAGATGCTACTTTATGTATAATTTTAATTTTTTTTTCAATGCAAATTTTGTTATGCATATACAATTAAGAACATAAAATACAATGACTGTAAATATGACACTGATAAATCTACAAATATCATTATTGTGCTCGTAAACCCAAAAAGAGAAATGTAGAGTAATGTTGTAGAAAATTGTTATAATATCTAAACCAAAAGAGCCACTTCCCCTTTTTAGATTTGGGGAAGCAATTGTGAAAACACAAAATCCAGTTTGATTGAAATGCTAAGAGCTTGGAACTGACTAAGAGGCACTAATATCATAGGAAAAGAGGATTTTTTTCTCTTTTAAAAAAAATGTATTCTTCAACCGCAGAGAGAGCTTTCTTTGATAAGGAATGGGTGTATGCTACATTCCATGTGTATGTGCTGAAAAGAGATGTATTGAAATTTTTGCTTCATGTATTTTCAGTAAGATAAATTTAATACCTGTAAATTTGAGGAGCTTGATAACCAGTCAATAAAGCATTTTGAGTCCCACAAACTTGTAAAAAACCAATTTTTTTGTAGGAAGCAAAAAATAAGAATGTCCAACAAATAGTGATTTCGGCCTTAGTATTTGTTCCAGAACCAATGTTCAACTAAATATGGAAAGAGAGAAGAGTGTGGATCTTGATAAAATCACCCCCACTAGATTGGTTTGCTTGTGATGTACCATCAAAAAAGCCAATGGTGCATAACTAAGAAACCAAGGGATAACTAAATTTCCTAATATTTATGGGATTTGGAAATCTCGTGTAATCCTTGAAAAAACAAAAATTTGAGGAAGAATCTAGTTAGTTTTGATACTCAAATCTTCAAAAATGAATTTGTTCCTCGCCTTCCACATGCCCTAGGCAAGAAAGATTGGCAAGGTTTTAAAGTTTCCCATCTTTTGATCCCACCAGTGGAGATAGGTTTCAAAAGAAGAGATTAGTCCAGTGACTTGAAGCCTAAAAATAGATAAGGCTTCTTTCAATAAGACCCTAGAAAAGGCATAACGGAACAAAGAGGTCCTTCACAAATTCAGACCCACTCAAACACAAAACAAATATATATATATATATATATATATATATATATATATATATATATATATATATATATATATATATATATATATATATATATATATATATGAAGATTAACCCACAAAAAAAAAGGTTTTCTAGAGAGAGACTACAAAAGCACCAAAGTTTATGAGGAATTGGCCATTTCCATATCTTTTTGTGCCACCAAATATCTTTGATTTCCAAAGAGGAAGAGGAGATAAAATCATAGGCCAATCTAGTAGAAACTTGAACTGAAAAGGTGATCCGGCTCTAAACAATATAATCTTCTTCGTTATGTAGGAAAATATCGGTTGAAAACAAGGCTTTTACGAAATGGTCCCATTCAACAGCCAAGGGCCCATGAAAACCTAGATTACATGAGTTTTTCTAGCTAATAGAGAGATGTGTTCATGGACATGAACTCATAACATGTCTCAAATTGTACAACCCCTGATCATTTAAGAGGGAAATCAAATCCTAAGAAAGTTTGTAAAAAGTAGTGCCTCCTATGAAGGGATCCTTCCCAAGTATGACCTGATTTCCCTTACCTACCTTCCAGGCCAGGGAGGTGGAGAGCCAAGGAAAAGCTTCCAATAGACCCGTCCATATAATAGAACGAGAGGTAATAATTTACTTGTCATAAGATCTCAACCATTCAGTGACATATATGTTTTTGAAGTATTTTCCCTTGATAATTTGATGCTAAAGACACGAACATCCACAGCTCTCCATAGACTCTTCATAGATAGAGCTAATCCAAACTAGTATAGATTTTTGAATCCCCAACACCCTCCCCCCCTCCTCCAGGCATTTTGGTTGAGATAAAAGGTCTCATTTTGCCGAATGGAAGCCTTCCCTTTCCTTTTTACCAATCTAAAGGAAGTTAAACATATATTAACGAATATTCCTAATAATATATTTTGAGGTCTTAGAGAGAGTTAACCAATACACTGGAATACTTTCTAGTACTGACTTTTCCATAATCATTTTGCCTCCCAAGGATAGTCATCTATAACACCAGTTACCAATTCTTCTTTCTATCTTCTTGATTAACAAGGACCAATCTTCCAAGTGGTAGAAATTTGGTTTCAAGTGAAAACCCAAATATGTGAATCATTGCTCAAGAGATTCTATCTTAAACGGCAAGAAATATTTAATGGAGACTATGGTCTCAGTTGAATTCATGTTGTGAAGGAAAGAAGATTTTTTTCTATTGATCTCCATGCCTAAAGCAAGTTAGAAAGTGGTAAATATTTTGTGAAAGATGTCGCATTTAGCAGCCCTACCATCCCCAAAAAGCAGTAAATCATCCATGAAAAGTAGATGAGTAATATACAGAGGCCTGAACACCCTAACCCCTTTAACAAGTCCATTGTTTTTTGCTTTAATAATCATTATACTCAGGCCTTCTCTAACAAGGAGGAATAACAAAGGAGATATGGGGCACCCTTGCCTCAAGCATATGGAACTACTGAAAAGAACCCCAAAAAAAAAAAAAAACCATTTATAAGCACCGAAAAAATTACAGATTTTACACAACCCATAATCCAGTTTGTGACCCTCAATTCAAGACCAATGTGGAGAAGTAACAACCTAAGAAAGTCCCAAATTACTTTGTCATATGCTTTAACTAGATCCATTTTTAATATCATGGCATCAAATTCTTTGGTCTTGTTGGTGTGAGGGACTCTTGAGCCACACCAATAACATCATATACTTGGCGTCCAAGGAGGAACCCAAATTGTTCTAGCGATAACATTTTAGAGAGTTTGAATTTTAATCTAATTGAGATGATTTTTCATTAGAGGATATTTCAGCCTAAAAGTGGTTTCCTAAGGAAAAGTAATAAAATAATAGTTAAAAAAAAATAAGAATATGAATTTTGGAGGGAAAAAAAAACTACTTTTAATTGTATCTTTTATTTATCTCCTTATAGGTTTACTCAAATTTCAAGTGTAAACACTCATTGGATGCAGAATACAATTATATATCCAACAAGTACACATTATGTATACTTTTGTTTGAGAAGATCCGCATTGATAAAAAAATGAATATAAATTAAAAAAAATGTGTTAAATTCTACATCCAACAAGTATCTACATTTGAAATTTAAGTAAACATATAAGGAGATAAGCCAAAAATACAATTAAAAAATGTAGTTTTTCTTTTTTTCCCTCCAAAATATTAGCATATACCTCTTTTTAAATTTAAAGGATTTTGATTGGTTTACATATTATGACATGGAAATTAGATGAAAATTTCATGGGCACTTTTCAACCAAAATTTCCTCTAATGGTGATAACTTTATAGATTAGATTGCATAGGGAAATCAGTTTAAAATCATTGAAAGAAGAAGGTTTGGAGCATTTAGGTATTAGAGAAATATAGGTAGCAATTATGGCCCCATAAACCAAACCTGATATTTTGGCCTCCTCCACTAGATGAAGGATGGCATTCCCCATTAAATCAAAGAAAGAAAGATATAGCTCAACGGCCCACCCATTAGGACAAGGGTTTTTATCCTTTGCAAAGGATTTTAAGACCAATTTAATTTCTTCTAAAGTAACAGGACCACCTACCTTGGTCAAGTCCTCTTCCAAGATGAAGCGAGGAAAGTGTTGTATGACGTGAAGTTGAGCTGAAATATTATTCTTTCTTGGATCTCTAAAAAGGCTAGAAAAGTGATCCTTTATAGCCTTCTCCATATCCACCTTTGAGCTACAAGTATTTCTATCAGCATCCTTTATGTCTCAAATAGAGTTTGTAACTCTCCTAAGTTTGCAACTTTATGGAAAAACTTGGTATTTCCATCACCTTCCTTAACCCAATTAGCTCTACTTTTTAATTGCCACTCCTCGATAGTTTTAAGTAACTAGGTTTTCCCCTCTTCCAGATTACAAAGATACAATTTTACTGCATTAGGAAAGTTTGAGGAGATATAGGATTTGAAGGTGGACTCATATTCTGATTCAATAGAGCACAGTTCCCTTTCCCGCTCATGTTTTATATTTTTAGCCAAGATTTTAACATGCTTTTTGAGTTATTTCATTTTATAAACCCAAGATTCCATAAAAAAAAAAAATAGAGGGCACATCTGATAACCCCTTCCAATGGGAATTAACTAAAGAGATGAAGGAATCTTCTTTTATATAGGAGTGATTGAATTTGAAGGGAAATTTGATGGGGGAAGCATTAGAATCAAGTTGAAGGAACATGGGAAAATGATGGGAAGAGCCCTCTAAACAAATCCAAGACTGGAATTTTTCCATCTTAACAACCATGGGATCAACTATTAGAAACAATATAGTCTTTTATCAATTTTTTGAACCCCCCACCGCCCATTCCTCCAGGTAGGGGCTAGAGGGATAGGGAATGTAGATTTTTACTATGTAGATTCAATAGCTCATGTGATATGCTAAAACACAAGGCAAGAATCTACTCTACTCTTCAGAGGAAACTAAAATTGATCAATGAAAACAATAAGAAAAAAAGGAAGAATATCATTCTCACATAACACAATATTTCTCTGGGGAAAGCAACAACTAAAAACCCTGACTATCTATATTTCATTAACCAGAAGATCTAAGAAGAAAATACAATGCTTGTTCAACCTCGAACAATTCATGCACAAGTATAATATAACTCTCTACCTCACAAGCCAGCTCAAGCCAACACTTAGCCAATTTCGTTGCCTGCAAAGCTCCTACTTCCTTGTGTTGTCCCTATGGGAATCAACCCATTTTTAATTGGGAAATCCTCATCCAAAACTACACAATCCATCCATAGGCCCTCAACTGATTGCATGCACCATCTTTACAACTCAGAAAATTATACCACTGATAGTACACTATCTCTGAACTCTAATCTCAACTGGGTCTTCCTCTGAACTGACATGCATGAGTTATTTATGAGTGAATCTTTAGTTAATTGGTGTGGTATTGTGGATGCATTGGTGTCCATCCCCACTACTAGACCTCCTACTAGTTCCTCCAACAGTTAGAACTAGTTTAACTGACTATAACTCAATTAGACTAAGTTATCTAATTACAACTCAAAAGAACTCAATTTGGGCCCATAAAATTTAGGGATCACTCTACATGACTCTGGACAGACTTCCAACTTGAATTTCCTAAGTCAATTAATTCAATTTAACTTAATTAATTATTACAAGTTGCTATGAGAATAGAATTACAATTTAATTCAAGGACAAATTAAATTGGAATTTCTTGTTGCTATTTTCAACACTCCCTCTCAACAAGAAAGGGATTATCTTCTACCCCGATCCTGCCTCTATGAAACTCGAATTTTCATCTTGACAAGGCCTTTGTCAAAATATTTGCATCCTACTCCTCTATGGGAATGTACTCCAACAACATAATTCTCCTCTGCACACAATCTCGAAGATGATGATATCGGATATCAATATGCTTAGGCCGATCATGAAAACCGGATTCTCAAAGAGTTTGATACAACTCTGATTGTCACAGTGAATCATAGTTGGATACATCTGCTGACCAAACAAACCAATGAGAATCGTCCTCATCCAGATAGCCTAACATGTTGCTTGAATAGCATCCATGTAATCCGCTTCTGTTGAACTGAGTGCAACTGATCTCTAGTTCCTGTTGTACCAAGAAACAATTATTGATCCAATACTGAAGATCCCACCTAATGTTCTCTTCCTGTCAGATGTACTCCCTACCCAATATGCACTAGTGAAGCCTTGAAGCTTCACTCCCTTTGCCTGTTTGTACCATAAACCATACTGAGTACTGCCTCTGAGGTATCTTAACACATGTTTGGCTACCTTACAATACAGCTTGGTTGGCTTAACCATCTCTTGACTTAGCTAGTTAACTGCTTAACACATGTTAGGTCGTGTGTTCACCAAATACATGAGTGAACACACAAGTTACCTATAAATAGTAGCTTCCAATACTTCACCAGGGGTAACATCCTCTTTCCTCCAATTACCTTCTAGAGGAGTCTCCATGGGTTTACTGCTCTCCATGTGAAACCTCCTGAGTATTCCGTTGGCATACTTGCCCTGAGAGACAAACAGTTCCTCATCATCTTGTCATACTTCCATGCCCAGAAAGTAGTGCATGAGCCCCAATTCCTTCATTTCAAACTCTCTTGCAAGATCCTCTTTGCAATACTTGATCAGCTTATCATCACCTGTCATAATCAAATTGTCGACATATAACACAATAATCAACAATTTACCTTCAACTACAATATGGTAAAGGTTCACATCTGCTTAACTTTTGGTGAAGCCCAACCCGGTGAAGTAACTATCGATCATGGTGTACCAAGCACGGGGTGCTTGTTTCATCCCATACAACACTCGCTTGAGTCGGAACACATGCGACTCTCGATTGAAGGTCTCAAAACCTTCAAGCTACTCAATATACACCTCTTCCTCAATCATGTCATTGAGGAATGCAGTCTTTACATCCATCTGATGTATCTTCCATCCCATATGTGCTGACAGTGCTAGAATGGATCTAATAGATGAGTACCTTGCAACATGAGAAAAATTCTCATCGTAATCAATCCCCTCCACCTGAGAAAAACCTTTGGCCACAAACCTAGCCTTTTGTTTCTCCACACTACCATCTGTTGCTTTCTTTACCTTGTAAATACATCGATAACTCACCACTGACTTGTCCATCAATATTGGGACCACATCCCAAACATTGTTCATGATAATGGAGTCATACTCATCAACCATAGCATCAACCCAAACTAGTTGTTGCACTGCTTCCTCAAAAGAGGATGGCTCAGTCTCTACACATCCACTCATTAGAGCCATGTAGCCAGTGTACCTCTCTAGTGACCTCCTCTGCTTACACTGTGATGTGGGTGCTCCCACATTCTCTATAGCATCATGCAATAACCTGTTAGCCTCTCTAGTGCACTTTCTCCCATCTCTGTAAGACTCTGCAAGTGTGGGTGTCTCCACTCTCGGATCCTCTACATGTGGCTACTCCACATCCTCTTGAGGTTCCTTCTTAGGAGCTAAAATCTCTTCAACCGCATGTAGTTGAAGTTCCCTCTCAAGGGAACATCTAATGGCCTTCTCTTCGTCAAATTTTACATCCCTGTGAACCATTGTCATCCTGTTGGTCAGCAGGTACACCGATAGTTGTGAGGTGTATCAGTGTACCCCACAAATATCCCCAACTATGTTGTTGGCTCGAGCTTCTTCCGTGCATCTTTGGTTACATGGAAGTAGACTAATGAACCAAAAATCCTTATGTGTCCCACATCTGGTTTCTTCCCTGAAAAATCCTCTTCCGGCGTACTCATCCCAAGAATTCGATGAGGGCTTCTATTCTGCAAATAAATAGTTGTGTTGCATGCCTCAAACCACAAGTGTAGTGGTAGGCCCTGATCATTCAACATTGCTCGTGCCACTCCTATAATTCTTAAGTTTTTCCTTTCATCCACCCCATTTTTTTGTGGGTTATGAGGTGTTATCAACTCCCATTGAATGCCTTTTGATGCACAATTTTTGTTTGAACTTATTTGACACATACTCTCCACCGTTATCACTCCTGGGAGCTTTAACCTTCCTACCAGTATATTTCTCGACGCAAAAGTTTGATCTTTCTTCTGCATGAAGAAGATCCAACACTTACGAGAAAAATCGTCAACAAATATAACATAATACCTATGCTTGGTTGTGGATGTTGTCGACAACGGTCCACACATATCTGAGTGAACTCGATCTAGGATCACCTGTACTTGATTGTCTTTGTCATGAAAGGAAGCTTTGGTGTATTTTCCCAAGGTACATCCTTTGGATGTGTCAACCTGCTCTAGTGTACTCTTGGGAAGACCGATCGAAATTTGCTGCATGATTTTCAAAGCACCATGGTGCAAGTGACCCAACCGCCTGTGCCACAACTCACTGATGTCCCAGCTCTACACCTTCTCTGCTTTCGTGCTCAAGGCAGCACAATCTTCTACCTCCAACTTGTAGAGATTCTTCACTTGGACCCCTATCCTTTTCACCTATCTCATGGCTATGTGATGAAGGAACATCTTTCCCTTACTAAATATCAAATCATAGACTCTATCCTCCAACAAGGCAACAAATACCAAGTTCTTCTTTAAACCAAGAACATACATAATATCTTGCAAAGTGAGGGGATAACCCGACTCCCTCTGAAAGGTAACTATACCAATCTCAGTAGCGATAAACCTCTTGTCATCACCCATCTCGATATGCATCTGGAGATCCTTATCCTCCAAGTTAGTGAAGAGCTCTTCGTTACCAGTCATTTGGAAAGAAGCTCCACTATCCAGGTACCATACACTACCCATCATCGATGACACCATACAAGCGATGAGGGTAAAGTCCAGTTCAAATTGTGAAGCAAGAGCCTCACCTATCGCTCCTCCCAAGGGCTTCTTACCGGCCTTCTTGAGCTGACAATTTGTGGCAAAATGTCCCAACTCATGAAAATGAAAGAACTTGACTTTTGACGTGTCCTTCTTATTTCCGCCATGACAAGAATCTAATTTGGAAGGGGATGACTTCCCCTTCCATTTCTTTGTCGTAGTCGATAAGGCACAATTCTCCTCATCATCAACCTTTGATGAGGATCCGTCTTCGGTGTTCCACTGAAACTCTTCCTGTACCAAGTCAGATCACAACCGCTCCCACTCTGGTAGCTTCTCTCTCCCATTGACAGAGTCCTGGTAACTATGTCATCTCTTGGGAGGTCTTAGAAGTGCTAGGCTCACCAGATCATCTTCGACAACAGTAATCCCGACACTTCCAAGTTCATCCTGACACAAGGTGAACTTGGTCAAGTACTTCAGAATTGAGTCGCCCTTCTCCATCTTTATCTTTAAGAGTTTTTCCTTCAGTGCCAACTTCCTATGGTCACTGTTATTTTGAAACAGGTCCATCAATATCTTCCACATTGCAAATGGAGTTTCCTTACTATGGAGATTTGAGACAATGTGATCTTGAACTCCTTCCAAGATAATCCTTCTCGCTTTTGCCACACACTTTCTCCATTTAGCCAGATCTGAAGCATCTGATGCTGGAGGCTCATGAATTTCATTATGTATGAATTCCTTGAGGCCCACTACCTCCATCCTATTCTTCCAAGCTATGTAATTCGCGCTGCCCTCCAAGGCATACTCAAGTCTCAAACCGTAGAAATCCATTTGCCGACTCTGAAGTATGAACTACAAATTTGAATTCACCTGCACCACAAACTCAAATTCTCCTCTTCTATAATGTCTTCAGCTCCGATACCATGTATATTTTTACTATGTAGATTCAACAATTCATGTGATATGCTAAAACACAAGACAAGAATCTACTCTACTCTTCAGCGGAAACCAAAATTTATCGCTGAAAATAATAAGCAGAAAAGGAAAAATATCAATCTCACATAATAGAATATTTCTCTAGGGAAAGTAATATCTAAAAACCTCAACTATCGATATTGCATTAACCAGAAGATTTGAGAAGAAAATACAATACTTGTTCAACCTCGAACAATTCTTGCACAAGTATAATCTAACTCTACCTCACAAGCCAGCTCAAGCCAACACTTAGCCAATTATGTTGCCTGCCAAGCTCCTACTTCCTTGCGTTGTCACTATGGGAATTAGCCCATATTTAATTGGGAAATCCTCATCCAAAACTGTGCAATCCATCCATATGCCCTCAACTGATTTCATGCACCATCTGTACAGCTCAGAAAATTATACAACTAATAGTACATTGTCCCTAAACTCTAATCTCAACTGGGTCTTCCTCCAAACTAACATGCATGAGTTATTTATGAGTGAATCTTCAGTTAACTAGTGTGGTACTATGGATGCACTGGTGCTCGTCCCCACTACTAGACCTCCTACTAGTTCCTCCAAAAGTTAGAACTAGTTTAACTGACTATAACTCAATTAGACTAAGTTATCTAATTGCAACTCAAAAGAACTCAACCTGGGCCCCTAAAATTTAGGGATCACTCTACATGACTCTAGATAGACTTCCAACTTGAATTTCCTAAGTCAATTAATTCAATTTAAATTAATTAACTATTACAAGTTTCTATGATAATACAATTACAATTTAATTCAAGGACAAATTAAATTGGAGTTTCTTATTGTTATTTGAATGGGGAAAGCATCAATGAGATTGGAATCTTGAATAAGCAGAGAGAAATATGGGGCTAGAGGGTTAGTCCAGGCATCGACCCCCTAGAATTCACTAGAAGAGGTGGTGAAATTCAAGTCCCCAACTAAATTGAGGGTATGTTCCATTAGTAAACCACTTGCCTAAATATGTCTCCATAACACCTATATATCCTCATACATGCCACAAAAATTAACAAGTAATATTGGACTCTTCAGTACTCTAAGATGTGCTTTTAATATGACACCAGTGTTCGAAAGGAAAGGTCTAAGCACAACATCACACAGGTTCCACATGACCAAGAGGCCTCCACAGTGACCTACAACATCAACAATGCAAAAATACCACTCGGGACAAATCTTAAGAAACTCCTCCCTAGCATTATCACCTAACACCATAGTTTCCTAAGTATAAAGTACAAAGGGTCTATGGAGACCAATTAATCTAGAGAGAGTATGTTTTTTGGGAGGGCCCCTAACTCCTCGGATATTATAAGACATTAGGGTCATAAAGTACACTCGCTAAAGGGCCTCTCCGCTCTAAGTTCCCTATGATTAACAGAAGTGTTCGTGACCTCCTTAAAGAGCCCTCCTTGGTTTAATCCCTCCCAAGAAAGTTCTTTCTTGTTATTTTTTTTCTAATAGTCACATTTTTTAAAGAGGAAGACAGGTTCTAGGAATGTAGAGCCAAATGGTGAGGAGAGGGAAAGGCAATAATGGGGGGTAAATTTAGGGAATCTGTTGTAGCTGCTACAACACTCTCCAAAATTTATGCTTCATTCAAATTTTGGAGCCCCTTAATGATCATGGTGTCTATCATTTCAAGTCATCAAAGTCATGCTTGGTCATTTTTTCAAGTGTTCAAGTCTTCTCATAGAATATATAAATGTCAAAGCACCTTGTTTTCACAAGCCTAAGTCCTTTTTCCTTCACGGTGCATCCCTCTTCTTTAGGCCTAGTGCACCTTCCCAAAGTTTGTCTAGCACATTTTTTTGAAATAGTGCCAAACACACTTCCTAGAGATAGTCCTACCGCACTTTCTTGAGATAGGATGAGCACTTCTTGTTGAGAGGGAAAGTGCACTTTCTCAAGTGTGCATTGTCGCACTCCTTAGTGGCATTCATGACACTCTTATCTCCTAGTTTTTAGATATGTGCTTAGCGCACTTACAAACCCTAACCCTAACTACATGTGTGCTCTCCCTATATAAAGATTCCAACCCAAAGCTCATTTCACACTTATCTTTCACTTTTAAGCTCTATGCATTTTTGGAGTAGAAGGGTCATCCTTCACTCTTGGTCACAAGTGCGCTCTCCTTCGGGGTAAGTTTATCAACTGTCGCACTTTGAAATTTCGATCTTGCATGTGTTGCTTCAGTTATTGCATGATGTTTTTGGTGTCTCAAGACAGTCGAGTTCATTTTCAAAAGGTCTCTAAGTAATAGCACACTTTCTATTTAAAGTCATTAGAGAAATTTTGAGGTAAAAAATGGGCCTCAAAACAAAAATATACAACCAAGATCAACTTTATAAGAACCAATAGGATTCAATATGATGATGTCAACTATGGGGGATGATTCACTATTTTTTGAATAAAGAAGTAAAAAGAGTATAAATAAATAAACTACATTTTCAACTCGTATTTTCAACTTATCTCCCTACAATTTTATTCAAATTTCAAGTGGGAGCACTTTTTGGATGCAAAATTTAATTCCTCATCCAAAGAGTAATGTTGCATACTTTTGATGGACCCTGTTATAGGAAAAATGAGAAATACATGAAAAAAGTGATTGCAATAAGGTTTTTTCATGTATTTCTCATGTTTCCTTTAGCAGGGTCCATCAAAAGTATGCAACATGGGTACTCCTTAGATGAGAAATTAAATTATGCATCCAACGAGAGTTCTCGCTCAAAATTTAAGTAAAACCATACAGAGATAAGTTTAAAACACGAGTTGAAAAAGTAGTTTTTCCTTTTTCTTATAAAATTTGATCATGTAACTTTCTAATATTATTTTATTGTTTCACTATTATTTTATAATATTCCTTAGGAGGCCCATTTTATACCTCAAAATTTATCTAATGCGACATTTTTGTCGCAAAGAATTGTCTCAATTGTTGCACTTAAATATTAATGTTGTTTTATTGTCATTTAAGTGTCCACATATTGGTTTTGGGTATTGTGCATATTCTTGTCATAAGTTTGATTTTTTGTGTGTGTGTGGTCATGTTTAGGACCTATTTGTATGTTCTTTCTCTCTTCCTCTCATTCCACTAATCTCACTCTTGACTAATTTTGGGGTTCTCCCTTGTCCTCACATCTTGCACAAGCTATGAACACACTAAACTTTCATCCCAAGTGATGATCCCATAACGCACTTCCAAGCCTCAGTTGTGAGACTCTTGTTTCCTAGAATTGCAACCTGTGCCCATCCTGAGGCCATTTCCCTTCACAAGCACATAGCACATCTCCAAAGCACAGTCACCTAGCCTCTTGCTCCTTACACCTGCACTTTGTGTCAAGCCTTGGTAGTCTTGTCTTGTGGAGTGCATAGTGCACTTCTAGTGGACAGTAAGGTCACCCCTAGCCCCTTTCAATTGTGACTCATGCTCAACCAAGAGACTTCTTCTCAATCATAACGCAATGTGCATCTTCAATATTCAAGCCTTTAGCCACTATCTCTAAGACCTATGATTTACGCCTAGGCTTGTCCCTCTCGCATGCCCTAGCGCAATGCACACTTCTAGTGCCCAAACTCCCAACCTTTTCCTCTTGAACCTGTACCCCATGCCCAAGAAAGCTCCTCTTTTAGTACTAGCGCATTGTCCCATCACAGTTGGCATCATGCATGAGAAAACAAGACAAAATAGGTGATTTTGGGACTCATATTGTCTTTCCATGAGTAAGTTTACTTGTTAGGTACTATTGATCTAGTGTCGATTAGTCCACCATCTTAACATGGTAGGTGATATTCAAGGAGTTCATCAAGAAGAGGCTTCAATAAGACACTTATCGAGATGAGACACAAGGATACCAACATGCATGAGTTAAAGGAATTTTGGACTATGACAGATAGATGGTGACCCAAGATGACATAGAAAGCCCCAATACTATATTTAGACCTTTTGGAGGGTGAAGATGAAGTACATTCCAGACCTATCATAAAGAATTGAAGACAAAGCAATAGAGAACAGAACTTGGCATCAACACATTACAATGAGGCTTCATGTCACAGTGGCAAAATTGTAGCTTTTTAAAATGTATTTTCCTCACAATTTTGGTGGAACATAATTTTGTAATTTCGAAATTAGAAAATATAAATATAAAATGTGTGGAAACATAAGGGTCACACATGGAATGTGAAAAGTCACTAGGAAGTCCAAAAGTCATATAGGAGCTCAAGAGTCATGAGGGAGGTCAAGAGTCACATGGGAGGTGAAAGGTCACCTCATTTGTTATAAATAAGCCCTCATAACTCAAGTAAAGGACTTTTAGCCTTGGCTTCTCTAGCTTGGCATAGGCAAGAAGATCATTCTTTTGAGGAGCAAGTGGTGGCTTCATGTTCCACTATTGGGGCTAGTGATGCATCATTGTAATTGTGTATCTTGGCACTTTCACTTAATGTTTTGAAGCTCTCAGAGTTGGGCATACTTTCATGCATGTATCGTGAATGTTGTAAGACTATTCTTTCATGTTTGCAATGTATGTTTGTGTTCATATATACTAAATAAAATGAAATATTTCATTGGCTTTGGTATACATCTTAATTGAATTGTGTGTCCTTACTTGCTTTCATGATCGTTGTTACTTTGCAAACTATTTTGCAGATTAATTAATGATTCTTTCTATGTATGTGTATGTCTTTATTAGGATGGTACTATTACTTTTCTTCTAAAGGCTCACTCTATATTTTCCTATCTATGAAAGTACTTTATACACATTGCAATGTGTGTTTCACGAAGATAACTTACTTGCTTATCTCAAAAATTTATGTGCATGCTCTCTTATGTTGTTGATTTTAGACAAGGCGAATCTTTAAGATCATTATAAACGCAGTCGGGTCAATTTCCTGGATGGGGATCCTATCCCAAATGGTGTGAGGTCTAGTTGGGACTTCATACCGAGGAAACCCCTTTGTTGAAAATTGTAACTAAGTTCGGTCTTCATAATGATCTAATTGTAATATGACATTGTATAATCTTTATAATGAAAGAAAAAGGAATTATATTTTAATTTTGGAGTATGGGTTTCATACTCAGGTTTGAGTCAAAAAACATGTTCTTCATGCTTTTAGGTTTTCTAGGTGTTTCTAGATCTTTCTAGGATAAAGAATAATATTGGTCATGTGTCATAGTCCCATTTGGGCTCATTGTAATAAAAAATAATATTTATTTTGTCAAGAAAAATCCACTTATAAGCCCAAGACCAAGTCAGCCTAAGGAGAAAATCAAGCTAGCCTAAAGGAGGGGAATTTGACCCTCAAGAAAGGCCATATAAAGGATAGAAGCTCGACTCATTTGGACACTTACCAAAGACAAGTTCGATTTGCAACAATGAAGGTGGGAAAGAGTAGCTAAAAGGATGAAGAAGAGGAGCAACAATCAGAGTTTTGAAGATCATATTTTCTTGTCTCTCTATTAGGGTTTTTGAAGCTGCCTATGAAGCTTCCAGTTGTAGGAGGCCAAAGTTGTGGGCGTGAAATTATGTAAATTAGTTGCAGGCATCGAAGTTGGCACAACATCAAAGTTTTGGAAGTTGTCTTGAAGAAGATCTTGTTGGGGGCTGAATTGGGGCTTGGAGGGTTTGTTGGATTTGATCCATAGGTCTTGGAAGTCTCTTTGTAAGAACATTCTATAAGAAGAGAAGCATTTTTTTCTAGACTTTCTTCTTGGAGGGGTTTTACCCTCTCTTGGAGCCTATATCGTGTGTACTTTGTTTATTTATTATCTTCATTGTTATTGGTAATTACTTGATGAACAAAATTAAAGAAGTAATAAAAGGCCAACTAACATCACAAGTAATTATCAAGAAAAGGAAAATAATTATTAATTTGAAAGTCTCCATATTTTCCAACACCCCTTGTGTTGGTGGACTTCTAGCACTATCAACAAAATCCTTATAGGAAGGGTTAAGGAGATAAGAACCAGAAAAGGAGAAAACCCCCTTCTCAGGTTTGGTAGTAAGTTGTGGAATCATAGTAGTAGGAGGTTGTTTGGAAGGAGGAGGGGATTTGGGCTCCTTCCCGAGCACCTAAAAATCTCAAAACGATTTATGTTATTGGAATTTTAACGTATGTAGATTTTGAAATTTTAATATATGAAATCATATTGAGAATTCAAAATTCTTTAAATTTTTTACCAATAAGAAAATAATTTTAGATATTCTTTATCTCATACTCTTTAATAACATAAGTTTTGAATTAACCCCTACGGGTTAGTTTGGTTGGTCAAGCCTCCCTCAATAAAGCACCTCTGTTATTAAGAGGTTACGGGTTCAATTTTCTTGACACTCTTAAGGTCAAGCTCCATGGTTGAGCCAACAAGAAGTGATCCTTTCAGGTAGATTTGTCTGATACAATTATTACATGGATGTAGTGGTCATCGATCTCTGTGAATCATGAACCACATAGAAAAAAACATAAGTTTTGAATTGAATTATGGTAAATAATATATGTCTCAATTTATTTTTCAATAGCATTACTATCACTTAAACATTACTATTTATATATTTATTTTCTATATTCATTAACATATTTTACAGTGTTGGATGTAAAATGTTAAAAAGAATTAAGGTGGTCACATTATTTAAAAATTAAACAAATACTTTTGTAGATGGTTCATAAATAACTAATTAATAGAGGTTAATAATTAACCAAAGGAAAATGTGGTAGTTGTTAAGGAAGAGTAATATATAAAGAGTATATTGAGGACTATTGATTTATTAGGAAGTTTCATGAGTTAGTAATGCAACTTTGTCAAATGTTAAAAATAATTAAATAAAATGGGATCAATAGTTCATGGTGTCAACTTCACATTTAACATAGGAACTTGATATGATAGTTAGGTCCAAAATTAAGCAATTGGAATGAATCCCTTTCCCTCCCTTGCATACATAGGCTGTTAAAAATAATTAAATAAAATGGGATCAATAGTTCATGGTGTCAACTTCACATTTAACATAGGCACTTGATATGATAGTTAGGTCCAAAATTAAGCAATTGGAATGAATCCCTTTCCCTCCCTTGCATACATAGGCACTTGATATGATAGTTAGGTCCAAAATTAAGCAATTGGAATGAATCCCTTTCCCTCCCTTGCATACAGATGTTTACCAACAACAACAAAAAAAAATCATTTTACACTTATACCTGGATTTTAACATTGTTCTAGTTTTGAATGTAAAGGAACTTATTGGGAGTGGGGCTATATTAATATTAGTTGAAAAATAATAAAAATTGTTATTAGATGGTGATGTAGAATGATCCCAACGAAAGTCCAATCACCAATTTATGTTTAGCATTATTATACCATGTGTACTCTCAATTTATTTTTTAGTGTAGGTGAATTAGCTGAAGTAAAGAATTTTAAGGTTGGATTTGGGTCTATTACACTAGATTTGATCATTAGGAGGTCAAGATCCAAGTCTTCCAGTAGATATCGAGCCCTTATCAGATCGTATATATACATATATTCCTTAGTTGTCATGAGCATCGAGAAAAGGAGACAAAGCAGCTTTCGGGGTTTGGTCCATTATTCGATCTCATTGTTCAAGGCTAAGAGGCCATATAAAGACTCTGCAGGTGACTGTCGTGGGGCCAAAAAATCCTCACGCAGGTGTTCGAGGACTGAGAGGCCAATTGCACAAAATTTCCAAGCTCAGTGGGGGCCATAAATCCATCGCACAGGTACTGGAGGGTTGAGGGCCATACATACGATTGAAGTTCAAAGGCCGAGAGTCCATACACTTATTACGTGGAGTTTGGAAGGCCTTGAAGCCTCACGACATTCGCAGAGAAGGTCGAGGGTGTAAGGCATCACATTGGGCATCGAGGAGGAGAGATAGAAGGTCTAAGGGCCTCTTTAGACATCGTTTGGGTTTGCTTGAGGGAGCCAATCCATGAGAGGGTCGAGATCATTCCTGGAGGAGTTCTTTATCAATATTCATCTTCCAGTTTTCTAACTTATGACAGAATGAGATTGTAATTCCATATTTTATAAAATTGCGGAGTTTTCCTTGTTCCATTTAAATAAGTTCACATTGTTTTGTTTTTAATGCCAATTGTGGTGACACTTGTATGAAGAATAGAAGTCATTCTTTATCATTTGATCATATATCTAGAGTTGTTTGAAAAAAAAAAAAAAGTGTAGTCTATGTCGCTATATTTTCTGCCTTGGGGATCTTAGAGTGGTATCAAAGCCACATTCATGGCTAGTGGTGGGATGTGAAGCCAAGAAAAACCAAAGGGATACCAAGAGGCATTTCCATTAGTTGGAAATGGTGAAGAGTCAGAAGCCAAGGAAGAAGACGTAAGACTAAAAAAATATCTAAATGACATTCCTAAAGAACTCGAAGAAGAATTTATGGGAGACCAAGAGGATTCAAGAATTTTGAATGTTCTTACAGTATTACCTCAACTCAAGAAGAAATCATGCAACTTCTCATCTAAATGTCCTAAAATCAGCTTGAAAATTCTAACCAGCAAATAAATAATGGAGAAGGTGGTTCACATTCCAGTGCGGGCGACCATATACATGTGCATACCAACCCCTAGAATAGGCCACACATTTATGGCAGCGTACCAACTATGCCACAATTTTTGGATGATTTCTCCAAGGAGCAGGACTATCTCTCACACATAAGAAGAACAGTGACAACTTGGATGAAGGAGTACTAATCATTACCCCTTGAAATAAGGGTGAACTTGACCATAAATGATTGTTATTTTATGAGGAGAAATAATATAGAAAGGTAGCAACGTATGGGGGTTCTCAGCCAAACCAGGTTCCGCAGAAGGCAATGGGGAAAGTAGCTATTCCCTATTTTGATGGGTTGACGAAGCGTTCAACTAGATCATGGGTGCAGAAGTTGGACATATTTTTAGCTTAACCCCGTGCATGAAATAGATGCTATCAAATACGCCACTCTACATCTTGATGGAGAAGCACATGAATGGTGAAACACAGAATGACCACACTAAGGCATGCAAACATCACTTCCAATACAAAGTTCACACAAAGGATGATAGAGAGATTCGACAAGGACCCTGAGTTGCACTTCAGTGAGTAGCCTAGCTTTGGCAGACATGAAGCGTTGAAGCCTATATCGTTGATTTTCAGAGATTGGTTGTAATGTTCATTGGCCTTTCAATGCCCTGGATAGTTATGTTGTTCATAGAAGGTATGTCAGAACCCTTGCACGGGTGGGTAAGAACCTATAAACCCACAACCTTGCAAGATGCAATTAGCAAGACTATTAATTTTACCACTATTCTATGTTGTTTCAATTACTTTATCCCGATTCAATTCTTCAATTAGAAATATTTTCAGTAATAATTAATTCTTTCATCAATAAATAGTAATTGAAGATAGAACAGTAATGCAATGACAATAGGAGACAATCAAAACCATCAACAAGAGACGTAGCTTTAGTTAAAGACAAGGGAAAAACCCCACAAGAGGGAAAACCCTTTAAAATTCTTCTTCTATTAGATTGTCATAAAATGTTCAGCAGAGAGTACAACAAGCCAATACAAAGTTATCCATCAAAATCAATCAAATAATATCCAAGATATGAGCCCAACAATGGTATTGATCATAGATAATATTCCATCCTGCGTCAACTGTAAAAATGAAACCCTAGTTTTAGCTGCACTGAGAGAGTGTACGCGCGATTGAAATTCTCTAGCTGCATGGATAGGCTTGTGTGTGTGTGGTTGTAGCCAAAAATTTCCTGTGACAACCTTGTGGATGTGAACCAAAAACCCTAATCACACGTGCGAGCTTCAGACCCTACAATTTTGAACATGTGCGAACCAATTTTAGACATGTGCGAGCCAAATCAAAGAAGGGAGAAGAAGAGAATGCTTGATGATGGTAATCAAACAAGGTTGAGGTCACTTGTATTTATAGGCTTCCGAGGGCGTCCAATTTCTCTTTAGGGCCAAACTTGACAATTTTGACATTGTGGGGTTCACTTCAAAAATACACTTTCCCTTGTCCAAATCCAGTTCTTCAAAGGTCAAAATTGGTCCTCGACTCCTCTCGAAAAGAGGACTCTAGTCCCATGATTGGAATTTGTCAATGAGCGTCCAAATTAACACTCCCTCTCATCTAGGGAGAAATTCCAACTGCATCATGTAATCATTGTAAATACCCTGTCATCATCTCATGTCCCATCTTTTCTCAACTCTATCTCTTGAATCTAAGAAGAAGAATAATTAGGGAGCTATAGCTACCACCCTCTCAAGACAACAAGGAAGGTCCTATGGGACACTCTCACCCCAATTTATCTCATAGGGGAGCATACATCTTCCACCCTATGTCAAGCAATAGGAAATATCCTATTGCTTATTAATATTCCCAACAATTACCCTCAAGAGTCATGTGGTAGAACACTTGCATCATAAAAAAGCTTGGGATAGATACCTAACTTACCAAACGTAAGGATCTCACACCTCCAAGCCTCCTCAACATGTTGGCCAGACGGGGAGGGATAATCCCAATAGGCCTAGCTTGTGTGTATGATGCCACTTGGGGTATACTTTGTTAGACCAAGATAAGGGAGCATACGTTTTCTACCCTGTTACCACTCAAACTAGCAGGGGTCCTAGGAGGGGATCTTATGGAGCAACTACTAGGTCAAGGGGAAACAATGGAACGATAGCGAATTGTCACCTCAGCTAAGGCTCCCTACTCTTTATGGATTTTCACTGATGGGAGGAGACTCGCTATAGGGGGAATCACTAGGAAGGATGGATCTATGAATGGATAAAGAGTGATTCCTTAGGCCTATTCACAAGAAAGGCTCAATTAGATAGCTTGTTTGCTTTTAAAGTAAGGTGATAGGACATTTAGGAAGGGATAGAAGATTCTTGAGCCTAGGTTTGGAGGATATGCCTTAACAACAGGATTCCTAGACCTAAGGATCCTTATGAATAAGACGCTTCTATGTATGTGGAATTGGAGTTGCAAAGTTGCGGGACCACACAAAGCCAAGTGGACCCAAAACTAGGTTAAGGGTATGGAGTTGATCACCTAATGAGGGGCTTGACCTAATTAGGGTAGGGAAAAGGATCAAAGGACTAATTTTATTTTGATATTTGAATGCAATGATCCCAATGAGGACGCTAACCCAAGTCAATCTAAGGCAAGAATTGGTCTTGCAGCTAGGGCTTGCTATATCTCAGAATTCCACCGTCGGATTTTCTTCAAACTTGGAGGACCTCTGGAGCAAATCTTAGCACGGGAATGGACCAAATATCAAGGGTTTTGAATGGCTAGAATGAATTTCACTTGATTTCGAAGGTGACCCTCTATGGTTAGGCCTAAAATTTGGAAAACTGAAGAAAATAGAAGTAAATTTGACCACCAAAGGGATACTAGGATCAATGTCTTATTGCTTGGGCTTAATGGATTCAAGATACACATAGATAGAGAATTTTCATGAGCTAAGGAGCCCTAATTGATCTTTTCTAGCCTCTCCAAGGGAAGCAACTAAGTAAATGGGGATTTACACTTCAAATTTGCGAAGGAGACAAAGTTTCTAGGTTTTTTAACCTAATAGTTACCTCTAAGAACATTCACCCAATCCCTCAAAGGTCAATGCATGCATTTAATCACTTATTTAAGGTCCCATAATAATACCTCATTACATTAATTGATACAAGAACAATGATAAAAAAATACATGGCATTAAGATAACAAGAATAACATCAAAATTTCGACTTACATGAGAGAGAGAGAAAGTATATCCATTTATCAATTTTGCATTAGAAATAAGCTCCAAAGGCAATAGCGAAAATACATACATCAAAGTGCATCAAGAAATCTCCAAAATTTTATCCCAACAGGAATTGCGAAAATATCTCAAGAGATACTAATCCAATCCAAGTGATGATGAGAGAAATGAATCATCCTCTCACCTATTTATACAATCCAATAAGGGATTCAAATATCCTAATTTGTCTTATTTAGCCCCAAATAATAAAATAATATGTAGTAATAACATTCCTTGGTGACAAGCCCACCAATATAGCTCAATAATACAAAGAATAGCCTCTCAAGAGGGAAAAATAATGAATATGATGAATCATTGAGCCACTGGGGAGGCTTGATGGAGTCTAAATTTAACAAGTTGAGTGAGAAGGCTCCAAACATAGTGGACAAGGGTTTGGCCCCTTGTTTTCCAAGCAAGTCACATGTGGTGCTCCCAAGTGGGTGTGGGGGCACAATGACATCATCATCGGTCTCCAAGTGGATCGATAATGCCTATAAACCATCTATAAGAGTTATGACGATGACATAAGCCCTCCCTTTGTCTCCTGCAGTGAGACACATCCTCATATGGACCCTGGAACATATGTCAAGTGTATGGTACAAGTGTGCATTTGGTTGGGTATGGTGAATCATGTGCATCATCCTCATCCAAAAGGGGGAACACGAACAATTATTGAATGGCGTTGAGGATCCATGAAATACTCTCTGCTATGGTGGAGGCCCATGGCTCTCAACACTCACCCTACAAGTGTCCATGTGGCCTTCTGGAGGGATTGGACCCCATATAGGGAGACTAATTCCCAAATGGAACCCACTTTTAATCCTACATAAGATCCAATGCATCCCCTTGCCCTCCAATACAAAAAATCATTAGAATAATCAAGTAAAAGAGCTTACAAATCATGGAAGCAATGGGGCAATTCATGGTGGCATGCCCTTCCATAGTGGGCTTTGGCATGTACAAGTGTCTCCAAGCTCAAAAAGGGGGTTAACCAAGGACCCTGTTAGGTGACTTCACCCTTTATAGGGGGTGGCATGTCCATGGTACATCCATCAGGTGGTAGGTGGTAAGCGATATAATGATTGCATGGAGTGGGGATCAGGGGAAGGCTCCAAGCCACATGCCATGGTACAAGGCTAGCTATAAGAAGGGAATCCCACACCTGGGTATATGAGTGTGGGAGGGAGAAAATTGTGGTACATGAGTTACCCTGACCTTTGTTTTTCCACCCTTCTTCATATGCCTTTTACATTTGATTGATTTTTCTTCATAACTGCTAGAGGCTCCAGGGGATAAGAGCACGATGTGTACGATATAAAAGTAGACACCCCCGTTGAGGTGGGGCATTTCATTGCCCACCAAGGATTGGGACTATCATGAGTTTCTTGATGTAGAAGGGTCTCATCTAGGGCACATAGGAACCAGGCTAATGAACATAAATAAGGGGTAGAGTTCATGTTTGGCTTTTTCCCACATGCTAAATTTGTACATCCCAACCATCTTTTGCATATTGTGGTACATTTCCTTTTGAGAGTGGCCAAATTATGCTTTTTTTTTTTTTTTTATTTGCATCAACCTTCGTGGCATCGTTCCAGGCCTAACCCAAGTTGTGGACAAGGGGAGGGGGAGGCTAACCCTATGTGGACCTAGTGGACGCATGTGGACTTGGATGGGAAAAAATGATGAATGGGATTAGAATGAGTGGAAGGGATTGATGTATATATTGTCAAGAAGCAAGACCACACAACCAAAATTGGGATTTCCCATGTAGTGTCAGCCTTAAGGCTAATGGCCAGTAAAGAATATCCCACAGGACTAGGATACAAGGCTAACAACCAAATTAGGAAAATTATCCAAAAGTACAGACCTTGTCCACTCTTTCTGTCGAATCCCCCCACCAATCCATGCAAAAAAGTACCCATGACAAGTAAGGAAAATTATTCAACTATATCAATGAAAATTCATACCTTCGAGGTTAGGAGGCCCACCTTTAAACATACGATCATAACAGATGGGCGAGGGACCACATGGTTGGCTCAGGTGGCCGAGATAATGGCACATCGAACTATCTGGTGGCTGCAAGGGGTTTTTGGCTACCGACTGGGGACCATCCAAGAGAAAAAAAATCTCCTATGCATACTACTCACAGGTGGTGGGTAACACACCCTATGGGTGACAGATAGGGGTAATAGCCTATTATCTAGATATCCCTCAACCTCAAGAGATCTACATCTCAATTCCTCACCCTAAGAGATCAAACAGGGGGAAGAACTAGCTCAGTGTCCTCAATCAGCAATGCCCCTTATGAAGAGGGGTCACATCCATCAACCCATGTTGCTTTATGAAGACCAAGAACTTCCCTTTCAGCAAAGCCTTGGTGAGAATATCTGCAATCTTCTTACTTGTCGATATGTGATGGATTCTAACAACTCATCTTTGCACCATCTCTCAAATATAGTGATATATAATCTCTATGTGCTTGGACTTTTCATGAAACACATGATTCTATGCCAATTGGATCCCACTCTTGTTGTCATAATATATCACAGTAGTTTCCAAAACATGATCAAACAAATATCCAAGGAGATTCCTCAACCAAAATGCTTCACGAGTAACCATGCTAGTGCTAATATAATTTGCTTCAGTGGTACTCAATGTTATGTACTTATGTTTCCTACTCATTCAATATATCTTGGCAGATCAAAGGCTAAAAGAACAACCTAAAGTACTCTTCCTGTCAACTACATTTCTAATCTAGGTTTATTAAGGAACAAAATGAAATACAAATATAATAGAAAAAGTGGTACAACGAAAACAAAACTTCAATTCATTAATAACAAAGTACTGAAAATTGTTTACATGTAGAATGGAAATAAACTAGCTTAGGCAATGGTAGCTTATCTATGAAAAGAGATGTGGTGGCTACTTGCCTTCTGAACTATGTTACAATGAGGTTCGAAGGCCTATTTATTATTGAGAAATAATGGAAAACCCTAAACATCCAAAAACCTAATCCTAGGAGATGAAGCACCAAAACCTTGTGGACCCCATTGGGGTAAATTGGTACATCAGCTTCCTGAGGTCATAATTTTGGCATATGATCTCCTTTTGACGTGTAAGATATCTCGTTAGAAAGACCTATCCCAAGAATACAACTTACTGTAGGCTATGGGTTTGCTCGTTGATCTAAAATCCTGATCAAAATTGATACTTGCTTGTTAGCATTTTAAACGTCTTTCCATGTATTTAAAATCACCACTAAATAAAGATCAATTTAAAAGACATAGGAAACTTGAAAGGAAATTACAAAAAATAAAGAGAAATAATGAAGCACACAAGAGAAAATGACACCAGAAAGTTGACAACAGAGTTCGGCTATCCCAAAACCTACATCTTCGGTCCTGGTCTTCGGTGGGGAGGCCTATTTATTAATCAATAAAAGCCACCAAAGTAAATTGTTTTTACATAAACATGACTCATGCCTAGTCCTATTGTATTATGCTCGACCCCAAGAACCCAATGCAACTTTCGGCTCTCAAAAAGACCTCCTAGAACTCCCACAATGAGCCTCCAAGGTTATATTATGTCGCTTCTACTCTCTGCTCAATTATACCTCTGTTGCATAAAAATTTACTTTTGTTGCATAAAATACAACTATCAGATTTGCAACAACATTCCAATAACTCCTTAAAAAATTTCTCCAAAGCCTGCTGCCAAGAGGTCTTCAATCCTCCTTCTTACAACAATTATAAATTTGCTAGAGCATAAGCTCTTGGACTAAACTATCTTTACAAATCTCTGGCAATTCTTCAAAATTCCAATCTTACTTGTATGTTTACTTAGCATAACATTACACATATATAATGTTTGGGCTAAACCAAAAATAGCCATTTAATAAATTCAATATAAAACACCATATCAAAATAAAAATTTTAAAAGATTGGTGTATCACCATATCCCACCATATATTATAACTTTATCCCGCCATATTATATGGTTTCAAAAAAAACCATATCTTTCCCACATATTATGCCACATATGGCATTCGAATCTCACCATTATTATATCCTCATTTCATTATCATGCATCCACGTAATATTATAACATCACATTAAATCTTTATGGAGGCTTCAACTTATTCAAACCATATGCAAACATATGCTTGAAGTAATATATCCCATATTTCCTTAAGAAATCGCCAATGAAGGTTATGTAGTAAATATGGCCACCAAGTGACATATGTGAGAATGAATGAGTTGGAGGATGTCATTTGTCTTGTTTTTGCTATAGGGGAATGGTCCCCTTATCTTCTTTCCATTGGCACAACTTGGACATACTCCATCATGATGGGCTTGAACATTAGGGATCCTAGAGACCAACTTATTTAATTTCGAAAGAGCATCATAGTGGACATAAGCCAATATATATTGCCATAGTTCACTTTAATAATTGATATCATGGATCATTTCCATAGGGGGTCTTCCAATGACTCTATAGAGTCATTCAAATCTAGATCCCAATGTGAAAGCATCTCCCCTAGATGATCCAACAAGCCAAGTAAGTACTTTTCCTTTGATAAAAGCAACTCTCATTCCTTTATCTTCCAATGTGAATATAGATGCAAAATTCTTCTTCAATCCTAGTCCATACATCACATCATGAAGCAAAACAGATTCCCCAGAGTCCAAATGAAATTTAACAGAACCAAACCTTTAACCAGATGAGGGGAGTTGTCCCCAAGAATAATATTCAAACTTGACTCCCTCTCTACCAAAGTAGAGACAACCTCCTTATATCTCGAGAAATGATGAGAGGCCCCACTATCAACCAACCAACAATGCCATGCATTTGGAGGAGAGGAACTATAAAGTGCGAAAATACAAATATATTGATTTGCAGGATTCCTTTCATACTTGGTACTTCTTGGCTTCTTTTGAGGACAATGGTCTTCTTCATAATCACTCGGAGCATCTCTTGTTCTTCTTTGATCTCTTCCATTATGGTCTTCCTTCAATCATCTCGTCTTCTTTGATTACTAAACTTGTTATTATTGCTTCTAGTGTTGTATCATGGACCATTGTTCTTCTCAGGACAATCTCGAGCGTAGTGACCTTTCGTGTGACAATTGTAGCAATCAATGTGCGATGTTTCTATGTCATATCTTCTCCTTGAATTTCAAGGAGGAGGCTTCATTTAATTTGATTATCCTCCCTTTCCTTTCTTATTCTTGTTATGAGTCACAAAATCAGTAGGCTCTCCTTCTTCATGCTTTTGAATCCTGCCTCTTGAAATCATCCTTGATTCTTCTTGAGTGAGTTTTCTAATGATCTCATCAAATGACAAGAAAATATTATTATATCGTATAGTGGTAATGAAGGTTTCCCAAATAGGAGGAAGACCAATAAGAGTTACCACAACCAAGTCCCTATCAGAAACGGTTTCCCCAACTCTCTGCAATTGATCTCTAAGATGAGATGTGCTCATAATGTAGGATTTCACTTGCTCTCTCTTATTCATTTTCATATCTTTGAGTTGATCCTTCAAGGAGATGATCTCATTCAAATTGTTGACTTCATACATGCCAACTAGCTCCTCATATGTATCCTTATACTTCTTCAAATTCCTAACATAAGCAAGTAAATTATCTTGTAAACCATCAGCTATAATTTGCTTTGCTTTTAACTCGCCTTTCTTGTACTTGTTCTTAGAAGAAATAGAAGCATTCTCCAGAGGCTTGGGTACCTTTCCTTGAATGTTTTCGAAGACATCATTGTCCTCTGATATGATTTCCAACTTGATCTTCCATGCATCAAAATTAGATGAGTCTATAAGCTTCTCATTTTCCTTGAAGAAATAGGAAAACATCTTGACTTGATTAGATAGGCTCCTTCAACTTTCTAAATATGATTTCTCCACCTCTTGTCTCATTTGGGCTTGTCCTTCACCTTGGCTTTGATACCATGTTAGTTTTTACCACTATTTTATGTTGTTTCAATTACTTTAGCTCAATTCAATTCTTTAATTAACAATCTTTTCAATAGTAATTGATTCTTTCATCAATAAACAATAATTGAAGATAGAACAATAATGCAATGACAATAGGAGACAATCAACACCATCAACAAGAGACATATATTTGGTGAGGAAAACCCTTTGAAATTATTTTTTTATTAGATTGTCACAAAATGTTCAATAGAGAGTACAATGAGCAAATACAAATTTATCCATAAAAATCAATCAAACAATATCTAATATATGAGCCCAGCAATAGTATTGATCAAAGATAACATTCCATCCTGCAATCGACTACGGACATCTGTAAAAATGAAACCCTAGCTTTCAGTAACACAAAGAGAGTGTATGTGCGTGCAATTGGAAGACTCCATGGATCGGCTTGCGTGCATCTGGTTACAGCCGAAAATTTCATGTGTCAGCCCTGCGAATTTGAACAAAAGCCCTAATCACACGTGCGATCTTCAAACCCTACAATTTCGAACCAACTTCCGTGAACTAATTTTAGAGTTGTGCAAGCCAAATCAAAGAAAAGAGAATAATAGAATTTTTTATGATGATATCCAAAAGTGGTTTAGGTCACTTTTATTTATAGGCTTCTAAGGGTGTCCAGTTTCTCTTTAGGGCTGACCTTAACAATTTTGACATTGTGGGCTTCACTTCAAAAATACACTTGCCCTTGTCCAAATCTAGTGCTTCAAAGGTAAAAATTGTTCCTCTCTAAAAGAGGAATCTAGTACCATGATTGAAATTTATCACTAAGCTACCAAATTAACAAAGACAAGTAATATGCAGGACACAATATCAAAGGATAGGTTCCCTCCCAAACTAGATTTTCCTCAAAAGGGGAAAGAGGTCAGGCAACCATAGGGGTGGTCAAGGAAGAACCAAATGGATAATGAAAACAAAAGGGACCTTAGAAGGAGGAGGTTGTGCTTCTATTGTTAAGAACCTTGGGTTCCAGGAAATTGGTGTACAGGGAAAGGCCCACTATATCGAAGTATTTTCTAAGAGCTAGTGTAGAAATTCTGAATAATTTAACACATATTCAATGGAGATTATCCTGATCATGTACTAATGCGGAAAACATACAAAATACATAAGCTCCTATACGTTGATCAAGAATATAGCAGCATCAATAACAATAAAACATCAAGAGCATTCACACATTAACACAGTATGTATCCCGGGGAAAGCATCTCGCTAAAAACCCCACACTATCTGTATATTAATGATTGAGTCATGTAACATTACACAGCATAATACTTCTCACAAGTATCTCCACCTCTGTTACACACAATACAACTCAGATCTGATCTCCAAATCTCTTCCACTGCTTGCCTGCCTCCACTGCTCAATACCTGCTCAAGAACTGATGAGAATTGCTTCCCAAACTCGATTTTCACCTGCAAAATAGTCACTCACTCTTTGTTGGACGTGAGCAAAAGCTAAAATGCAGGCCAAATACGTGAGCAAACTCATTGGCATACTCAATCCCTTGATTGTGCAAGATCCGGTGCACAACTATAGTCACAACTGATAGCAATCTGATTCTCTACCACCTGTCCCTGTTGAACTGAACATGCACTGACATGCAACTGAGTTAACTGATGTATTCTTTAGTTGTATTATGAGTTAATAATTAGTTTAACAACTCATCATTAGTCTATCTGCAGTTAGACTAACTACAACCAGTTTAACTAAGTTAAACTGAACACAACTCCATCAACTGTACCTCCAGTCCACTAAACTCAACTCACTTGAGTTCTAACTGAAGTCATGCATGCAACAACTCAACTGACTCATAAGAAAAACGAATTTCCTTCTGACAGCTGCATGTGCCACTTCCGTAGCTCAAACTGAAGTGCTCCAAGAGAATAAGATTAAGTTTATAGTCCAAATATTATTGTGAGATAATAATATTTGACTTTTCTATTTTTGACAGCCAGTCTAAAAATAGACTTGATCACTCACACTGTGATCACTCACACTTTCATCAAAAATAGAAGTCCATCTATTTTTCCCAACTTGATCAATCATCCATAAACATAGACATGATCCATATGTCTAAAAATAGACATAGTCTAAAAATAGACTTGCGCCAAAAATAGCCTGCGGGCCCACTTAGTGAAGGCGGCTCTTTTCACTAAGCTCCATCATCTTGTTGCAATCTCAACAGCTAGGACTTATCTTGGGCTTGTCACCAATAGGGCTGTTATTTTTCACATTGAAGTTATTTTAGGGGATTATTGGGATAATTAGACCAAATTTAATTTATAAAGGCTCATATAAATTAAATAAGAGCCTCACTTGTAACTTACCATCACTTGGATTTGGGATATCTCTCTCTAAAGAATTCAGACTTGCTCCATTCCTAATGAGGGCGAAATAACAACCATTCAGAGAACCTCATTTGTTCCAACAACCATTCCTAATGAGGACAAAATAATAAAATAATGGTGCAATAGCATCATTGGAAGCCCAAGATAAGTCCTCCATGTGCCAAGATTAAGGGGAGGGATATTAAAGTGATGACCAAGGGGGTACCCCCTTGGTTTCCAAGAAAAACGCCTGTCGTGATCCCAAGTAGCTTGTGGGGCACAGTCAATGGTCTCATGGGTCTCCAACTTGATCAATCACGTTGATGCTTCATCAATAAGGGCTAGAATTATGACACATGCCCTCTTATGTCTCTATGAATGAGGCAAAACCCCATCTAGGCTTTGGATCAGCTATCAAGTATTAGGTGCAAGTATGTGTGGCCGACTGGGCAACATGGTCCAAATGAATCATCATCTTTGTATGACTGGGGCATGAACAAGAAATGTGTGGTGTTGAAGAACCCCATGGAGTAGAAATCAATGCTCTGTTGTTGAGGAGTCCCATGGCTCTCAATGCTCACCCTACAAGTTACATTATGGCCCTTTGGAGGGCTTGGATCCCGTATAAGGAGGCCAATATGGAAACCCACCTGCAATCCTGTATAAGATCCAATGTGTCTCCTCACCTTCCAATACAACTATCCATTAGTGAAATTGAGTAAATAATCTTGCTAATCAAGTGCAAAAGTGGACACTTCATAGTGGCAAACCCTTCCAAATGGGATTTAGAATGTATAGGTGTTACCTTGCTCAACAATGGAGGTTAATCATGGACCATTTTAGGAGGTTTAAGCTTCTAAGGGAGTGATAGGTCCATGTTACATCCATCAAATGTCGTGTGTTATGTGAAATAATGATGGAACGATGTGGGGGTAAGAGGGAGGGATCCAAGCCACATGCCATGGTACACAGGTAGCTATGATGAAGGAATCCCACACATTGGGTGTATGGATCTAGGAGGGAGAAATCATGGTAAATGAGTTACCTCGAACTTTTTTTTTCCACCCATATTCATATTCCTTTTTCCTTTTATTTATTTTTCTTTATTTTATTTGCTCGAGGCTTCAGGGGATGAGAGCATGGTGTGTATGATAAAGTAGTGGATACCTCCTTTAAGGTTGACCAGTTCATTGCCCACTAGGGTTTGGGACAATCATGAGTTCCTAAATGATGCAGTGGGCACACATAGGGACCCAAGGAACTAGGGTGATGGCCATAATGATAGGGGTGGAGCTCATGCTTAGCTTTTTCCCACATGCTAATTTTTTGTCTTGACCATCTTTTGCATTTTATGGTACATTTTCCTGTTGTAAGTGGCCAAATTATGCTTTTAACTTTCTTTTTAGCTACATCAAACTATGGGGCATCATTCTGGGCCCAACCTAAAGTGTGGAAAAGGGGAGGGGGAGGCTAACTCCTTATGGACCCAATGGACAAATGTGGACCCAGATGGGAAAAGAGTCAAAAGGGATAATGATGAGCAGAGGGAAGTGAGATATATGGTATCAGGAAGCGAGACCATGCAACCAAAATTAGGGTTTTCCATGTAGTGCCACTCCTAAATCTAGTAGCCGATAGAGGAGATCCCACGGGACTAGGATACAAGATTAACCATCGATTTGGGACAAGGGAACAAGAGTACAATCCAAGTCTATTCTTTCCATTGAATCCCCCTATTAATCCATGTCCAATGTGTCCAAGGAAATCAAGAAAAAACACTCAATTACATAATGAAAAGCCATACCTTTAGAGTTGGAAGTCCCATCTTCAAACATATGATCGTAAAAAATGGGATAGGGAACATAATGGTTGGATCAGGTGGCGGAGAATGGTGGCATATTGAGCTATTTGGTGGTTGCAAGGGGTTGTTGGTTGCCAGTTGAAGATAAACTTAGGAGAAAAATTCTCCCATAGGAATCACCCACTAGTGGTGGGTAACAGGGCCTCCCACAATTTCATTTATGTGGAATTTGTAGCAATAAGAGGATTGACAACTGAAGAATTTAGAGTATTTATAGTCTTGATTCCTAGGAAGAAGGACCACAACCGCATGTCATGCATGTTGGAAATATTGAGAGGGGGGTGAATCAATATTTATTATAAATTAGTATATGTTTAACTTCATAGAGCATTAAAGGTTATTAACATCAAATATTATAAACATTCACTAGTAGTAAATAACACCATTCAACAATGCACAATAATCAAGTTGGTGGACAAAGAGATTTTTTAGGTGGAAACCCTTCCAGGAGAAAAACTACCCAAACACTTCTAAATATTTGTCTTCAAAATAATTACATCAAAGTTTTCAACTCCAACTAAAAGAGGTTCCAACCCCAATATTTATAGGCTCCAACCTATAGGATTATCTAACACCTTGTTTATCAAATGCAACTGGGAGGACGCTCCAACACCATAGATCTCAAGCTCCAACCTGACAAAAGCTCCAACACCCTATGTACCAGTGATAATTGGACAGATGCTCCAACACCTTGTGCAGGCTACAACCTACCCTAGCATGACCCTATCACCTTTAAGTGTTATCAAGCTCCAACTCGAAGGTGATTCTAATCACCTGCCTTGCACCACCCTGCCACCTTGAAGAGCTGGCAAACCACGTTTCACAATTTTCAGACTGGATCACCCTGTGCTCTGAATCAATATAAGAAAATTGTAATGAAGATTCTGCTACTCTACTCGGTAATTATATTATTGTCAAATCCTTGGAGCTTCACTGAATATTTCTCAATCTGGTACCTGCACAATCGTACCTAAAACACAATCCTACCATTTCTCAAACAAAATTAAGTCAAGCTACTGAACAATCTGCACTTGTTCACATGTTGTAACTGACAAAGATTACAAACATCACTTTTAATAGGTCATTGTCACGAGAATCTCTGTCACATCAACTGTCACAGTCATAGTAGATAATCAAACTGACATCCACATTGTTATCATTGAGAAACTGTCATGTACAAGAACCATTGTCAAGTACCAAAAGATATTATCAAAGTCCAAGTGCACTCTCATGTAGATCATTGTCACAAACACCCACAATAATTATGCATTGTCTAAGGTCACTATCACATTATAATTATAGTCATCATTGTCATGTCAAGACTGTCAAGTTACTAGTTGTTGTAGAGAGTCATTGATCACACATCATCATGTATATTGTCATGCCTCATCACTGTAGTTAAGTATCACATGGTAAAGTTAAGGTTAAACTCTGATTGTTATGTAATGTTGTAAAAAATGCCTTTATGATAACCAAATACCAATCTTTTATTGCTTTGAGATGTAGTGAATGTGATGACTAATAGTCCTTGTTGTAAGTAATGGTTTCCCAATTAAAAATTGAAGTATTATAATAATACCTTGATTCAATTGTTGGTATCTCTATTCTTACTTCTAGAGTCTTCACATAAATAAATTGGTTTCATTTACAATTCAATCAATTCTACTTACCTCATAATGGCCAATGCTTAAATTTAGTTATATGACTGAGGCTTCAAGTTGGCCTTATCAAAGTTTTGATATATTGTTGCAATGTACATTGTGTAGTTAATCAAATATCAAGCTCATATATCAATCAAATGTTATTTGCAAACAATGTTACTGTTATGCTCAAAAAAATTGAGAGTCAATGATTGCCTTAGTGCATTTGATCGTTGAATTTGTTCTTTGAGGTATCATTATGCCATTTCAGAATACTTAATGAGCCAACCATTTAGATATCCATTGCTTTAGAATTGTGTCACAATGTGTATTGAATTGTCAAAATTCTCAACTTCAAGGTTCAATGTATAATTAAGGGTCATTACCAAATATAAGAATAAGGTTATGTCACAATCTTACAAACCTTAGGTCACACTAATTTATATTGAGATAGTTGTCACAAGGAAGTTGTATATAGCACTGCTCAAACCATAGATAACTCTTTTACTGGTGCAAATATGATTGTAATTGCACTGTGTTGAAGGAGGTTAGAATCACTATGACTTTAACTTCTGTAACTAAGCTCAAGCCTATGTTGTCACAAGTTGCAGACCTTCTCAAAATTCATCAACTGCTCAATCCTTATAAATGTCACTATTTTGTGTCACAATAAAATAAAAGGATATCAACAATTGTCTCTAGGTCACTCTACTATAGATTTTAGAGATAATACACCTTTAACCAACCCTAAATCTTCCTCAAGGAGGGTCGAATGGCCTAGTGGTCAAGACATTCTTTTATGCATTGATATAGGTCTATATTAGGTTTGAGAAAAATGATTTAGGTTTGTCATAAGTTAATCTATACTTGCTTAGAATTTTATCGAGGTACCATAGAGTTGATCGGAGGTCCTTTTCAAGCAATAATCCACATATATTTTTGAGATTTCAAGGTCTAAAATGATGAGACTTGAATATGGTTTGTACCTATAAGATGTGTTCCTAATGAGGGCTGAAGGTAAGAAGTATACAAATGAATCCATGTAATAAAAAAATCCCAAACAGATCCCCAAACCAAAGTAAAAACAAAATATCCAAACCTTATCTTCTAATTTCTTTGTTGTCTCCTCAAGGACCAAATTCCAGAGCCAAGACAAACAAGATAGGTCATTGAAAAATGTCATCGTTTTGAGGGTGCATTAGGTATCTTTTTATAGTTTTATTTGTGAGTAGGAGGGGGGCTTCCAAATAGAAATGTTTGGAGGATTTGTTGGTGAGATATTTTAGACTTTTGAATTTTAATTTGCTTTTTAATCTTAAAAGCCCCAACTTCATTTGATTAAGATAACTTTGTAAAACCTTCTCATGTCTTCACAATTGGGTAAGATATATTATTTTAATTTTGGAGAGGAGTATATTTAGCTTGATTGCCTTAATGACCTTTAGAAAAAAAAAAAAAATCTTAAGATTTGGAATTTTAAGCCCTTGTCACAATTTGACCTTTTGACTAGGTCAAAGAGGGGGTGCCCTTATGGAGTTGGGGTTTAGCATTTTTTTTTTATGAGGGATATTTATTGCAGATAAAACCTAATTTTAAACCCGTCACACAATGGTTGATATATATGACAAGCCCTTAATTCAATGATGAGGTGCCATGCCTTGGGGTTTTGATCCATTGATTGGTTTCTTCAACTTCGAACATGAATATCTATAAAACTAGGAGGATTCTTGGGGCGTGCCACATGCCACTAGAAACATATTGATGAGGATAATCCAGTGACGAGGAAGTACAAGGTAAACTTAATGATTTTCCACTTTAGAAACTCTGAACAAGTTCAGGGTACCTCCTTAGTCTATAGAACCCAAACCCTAGAACTACGTTTTTCAACCATCCAACAGTGGAGCTTCCAACTTGATGTAATTGAGACAAATATTAAGAGTGTTCATTGACATCAATGAATGGTGTTTATTCAAATTCAAACCCCAAGGTTGACATCAATGAGAACATCATTCAACAATCTCCCCCTTTGTCATTGATGACAACACACATACTCCTTCAGCAAGTACAACTCCCCCTGACTTCATGCATTGATCTCCTTCTCATTATTTCTATCCCCATTTGACATCAATGGAAAAGGGTAACTCTCCCTAATAATCTTGCTGCCTCCTATGGACCTGTAATCTACTTGTGCTCCCCTTGAAGACAAGCCTTCCTTTGTCTTCCTGCAAAGTACCTATCATTCTTCAAAATGCTTTCCTGAATACTTGTTGCAACAAAATGTCTCCACCTATCATGTTATGCTTCATATGGATTGCCACTTCTGACTCTTCTTGTCAACATGGATGATCTTTTCCTACCATAACTGCTATTTCACTGAAACTGTCCATGACACTTCTTCATATCTGCCAACTGTCAATCTATCGATGATTGATATTTAAATGTGAAACTATTTCTACTTAGAATCCCCCTGTTCAATATTCAGGGAGTCATTATATTGGATTCTTCAAAATAATATATCACCCATATCTTCGGTTCGATCATACTGAAACTTGTTATCCTCCAATGTACCTATTGATTCATCATGACTTTTTGCCTATACGAAACCTGAAAGCATGACTGTTGATACTTTCTTATCTTCTTACTCTTCTTGTACCTGTTTCCTCTCCATACATCCTTGTATCTGATGTTAAGTTTGTCACTCATGGTTGATTCCATCGTGTATCTGCAATCTCAAGCTATGTGCACATAGTTACGCCATTTGTAACATTCAAAGTTGGGGTTGTCATTCATGGAATATTCCATCTTGTGTTTGAAATCTGAGCTATATGGACATAGTTATGGCATTTGAAACATTCAATGTTTGGCCTAGATGAAATGTAATTTCTATTGAAAAATCCATAGTGAAACCTGTCTTTTGATCCTGAAATCCTGCTTCTCAAGTTTTGATAATACCCTCAATAATTGTACCTGTCAAAAATTTTATAATCCCTAGACATATGTCCACGGTTAGTAAATGAAAAATAATAACCATTGAATGAATTAGCATACCTGGATGAGTTATCTTGTCTAGATGGTCTTTTGTATTCATTGTTCTTCAAAGGTGGTGGTGCAATATTTTGCTCTCCTTTTTCTTTGATTGCTTCAACATTATTCCTTGGAGACACAACATTTTTAATCTCCTTCGGTCCTTCACTTGGATTAGTCTTCTCATCAATCTTGTTTTGCAAAGTCTTGGAGCTTATGCCTTCGTCACATGGATCTTTACCCACTTCTTCTTCCTTCATCTTCAACTAAGCCAATTCTTGATATTTCTTGTCAATCACCTGCAAATGTTCTCTTTTCCAATCCTTGAACATGTTGATTTCATTAAGAATTGCATCAAGTTTTTCTTGATTTTGAGCAAGGTTTTCTTGAAACCAACTTTTCAAGATTTGTCTTCTTCTTTCTTATTCCTCTATGTGTAGCTTTAGAAGAATGACCTTTTTTGCTTCTCTATTAAGAACTTGTATCTATTCCTTCTTCATTTTGTTTTCCTTCCTGATCCTATCTATTTCTGCAACAACAGTATCCATTTCTCTTTGCTTTTAATCAACTTCAGATATGTAACCTTTACCAGATTCCTTTTGATGGCTTATCAAGTCTTTGTCTTTCTTTTCTACTTCCTGCACCTAGAGTTTCAATAGAGCAACTTAATCCTTGAGTGTGAGATTTTGCTTCTCTGTTTTCTTCCATTCTTTGTTACTTTCTTCAAGTTCTCTTCTTAGTGACTCTTCAACTTTTCTGGCTTCTTCTAGTTGCACTTTAAGGTTGTTGATTATTTCCTTTGATTCTTCATTCTTCTTATTAAGGCTTTTGGCATGTCCTTTTTCTATTTTCAATTCATCTTTTAGAAGTTTGATGTTTTCCTTTTCAAACTTAAACTCCTTTATAACTCTGACAATTTCATTTTGAATTTTGATCTCATTCATCTTATTATTTAGAAGCTTTCGCCCTGTATCATTTTCTTTGTTAGCGATAATAGGATCTGAAGTCATTTCAATACTTATAACTTTTGGTGAATGCTTGGCAACTTTCTTCTTTGACTTCCACATCTCTGCCTTCCAGCTATAAAGTTTCTACTGAAGGAACCTGCTCTGATACTAATCGTTGGAAATGCTAAGAGGGGGTTGAATTAATATTTCTTATCAATTAGTATTATTAACTTCACATAGCATTAACTGTTATTAGCATTAGATATTATCAACAATCATCGGCAGTAAACAACACCATTCATTAATGTGCAATAATAAAGACGGTGGACACACATATATTTTTAGGTGGAAACCCTTCCAGGAGAAAAACCACCAAATGCTTCTAAACATTTGTCTTCAAAATAATTACATCAAGTTTTCGGCTCCAACTAAAGGAGGCTCCAACCCGTAGAATGCTCCAACACTGTTGAAAAATGTGCAACAAGAAATGCTAAATTTAGAAAGTGATAAAAATAGATTTGATAAAAATAACATGTCTAAAAATAGTAGTTTGGCCAGTGAGCATTTTGGCCACTTTGGGTGAGAGGTGAAACTGCTAAAAATATAAACTTCTAAAAATAGCATTTCTGGGTCCCTTCCTATTTTTAGCAATCCCTGGTCTAACTATAGGAAGTAAAAAAGAATTTGGTCTTACCAGCAGTTTAAAATATTAATTAATTAATCTCCATGGGTTAATTAGTTATGGAAAATTAAACTTGAAGTCTTTGTGAGATCATGCAATTATTTTATCTCTTGATTTAGGAATTTATCCCTTGATTAAAGGAGATAAGGTTCAGTTCTATATTGAGAGGATCAATTGACTTAGTTTAACTTAGTCAAGTCCGGTTAGATTAATTTAACAAGTTTTTAAATTAATGAGATATAGTTTGTTGATGTTTGCATGCATGTGACAACTATTATTTTGTGATAATTGAGTATTCTCTCATGAATAACTAATGCATGGCAGTTATGAGAAAGACCCAGTTGAGATCAGAGAAGGGACAGTGACTATCAGTTGGATGAATATTTTTCCTATAAAGGAAGCTCATCCATGAGAAGGATTTATCTCCTTTAGGTTTGTGCAGTTAGATCAAAGGTTAGTGAGTGTGTGAAGAGGCTAATTCACACAGGTGGCAGCACTGGACCCCAAGGAAACTGCGCAAGGAAATAGGAGGCTTGAAGGGCAGAGGAGAAGGTTTGTGAGAAGCCTTTGATTGTCTATGAGCAGCAGAGGGATTGTATGGAGAGCTGGATAGCTTCCGAGCTAAGGCTTTTTGTAATCCAGAATATATTTCCACTTGTATGATAATACATAGATGGGGTTTTAGGTAGGTGCTTTCCCCGGGTAAATTCTTCTGTGTTATGTGTGATTGATTCCTTCTTATTAGTTATATGTGTTCTTATTGATGTTGCTCATGGTTGATTAAGCTTCCGCTAAATTGTTTGTAGAAGTAGATCAAGTGTTTTTCTTTACTACATTGCATTACTAGGTGATCTACAGGTGGGAAATTTCTACATGGTATCGGAGCTAGCTGATTTGTAGAAAAAGTTCTACATGGTATCAAAGCTAGCTGATTTATAGAAAATTTCTACAAAATTCTATAAACACCTTGTTTACCAATTACAACTGGGAGGATGCTCCAATGCCCTAGCTCTCAAGCTCCAACCTAAAGGATGCTCCAACACCCTTTGTACCAACTACAACTGGACAAACACTCCAATGCCCCATGCATCATACAACTCGCCCTAGCACCACCCTACCACCCTAAAGTGTTCTCAGGCTCCAACTTGAAGATAACTCCAATCACCTTCCTTTCACCACCTTGCCACCGTGAAGAGTTGGTGGACCACATTTTTCAATTTTCAAACAAGATCCCCTGTAATCTGAATCAATATAAGAAAATTGTAATGAAGATTCTACTACTCTATTGAGTAAGTATATTATTATCAAATCCTAGCAGCTTCACTACTCAATACTGCTCAATCTGGTACCTACACAATCCCGCCTCTGCTAAATAAAAATCAAATCAAGCTATTGCACAATATGCACATGTTCACATGTAACTAATGAACATTACAAACATCACTGTTAATATGTCATTCTCACAAGAATATTTGTCACATCAATTATCGCAATCATAATAGATAATCAAGCCAACATCCACAATATTATCATTGAGAAATTTATGTACAAGAACCATTGTCAAGTACCAAAATATACTAACAAAGGCCAAGTGCAATCTCATGTAGATCATTGTCACAGCCACCCACAATAATTATGAACTATATAAGGTCACTGTCACATTATAATTACAATCATCACTGTCATTTCAATATTGTCAAGTTACTAGTTGTTGCAGAGAGTCATTGATCACAAATCATCATGTATATTGTCATGCCTCATCACTGTAGTTGAGTATCACATGATAAAGGCAAGGTTAAACTTTGATTGTTATGTAATGCTTCAAAAAATGTCTTGATGAGAATGAAATACCAAATTTTTACTGCTTTGAGATGTAGTGAATGTGATGAGTAATAGTCCTCACTGTAAGTAATTGTGTCCCAATTAAAAATTGAAGTATTATAATAAGACCTTGATTCAGTTGTTCTTATCTCAATTCTTACTATTGGAATCTTCACATAAATAAATTGTTATCATTTACAATTCAATCAATTCTAATTACCTCAAAATGACCAATTCTTTAATTTAGTTACGTGATTGAGGCTTTAAGTTATCCTTACCAAAGCTCTGCTATATTGTTGTTATGTACACCGTGTATTTAATCAAATATAAAGCTCATATATTAGTCAAATGTTACTTGCAAGCAATGTTATTTTTATACTCAACAAAATTGAAAGTCAATGATTGTCTTAGTGCATTTGATCCTTGAAGCTGTTCACTGAGGTATCATTGTGCCATTTCAGAATACATAATGAGCCAATCATTCATATCTCCGTTGCTTCAAATTGTGCCACAATTTGTATTGAATTGTCAAACTTATCAACTTCGAGGTTCATTGTATAGTTAAGGGTCATTACCAGATCTAAGAATAAGGTTATGTCATAGTCTTCCAAACCTTAGGTCACACTAATTTATATTGAGATAGTTGTCACAAGACATTTGTATATACCACTACTCAAACCATATATTTCTCTTTTACTTATGCAAATATGGACATCACCACACTATGTTGAAGGAGGTTAGCACCATTGGGACTTTAACTTCAGTGACTAGGCTCAAACCTATGATGTCACAAGTTCCAAACCTTCTCAAAATTCATCAACTGCTCAATCCTTATAAATGTCACTACTATGTGTCACAATAAAACACAAAAGGATCATCTACAATTTTCTCTAGTTCATTGTACTATAGATTACAGAGATAATACATCTTTAACCACCCCTAAATCTTCCTCAAGGAGGGTTGAATGGCCTAGTGGTCAAGATGTTCTTTTGTGCATTGATATAGGTACAGATTAGGTCTAAACAAATTGCTTTAGCTATGTTATAAGTTGATCTGCACTTTCCCATAATTTTACTGAGGTACCACAGAGGTGATCAAAGGTCCTTTTGAAGCAATAATACACATATCATTTTCAGAGTCCAAGGTCTAAAATGATGAGACTTGGAGATGGTTCAGACCTGTAAAATGTGTGCCCTGATGAGGGCCAAAGGTAATAAGTATACAATCAAATCCCTGTAATAAAATAACCCAAAAGAGATCCACAAACCAAAGTAAAAACAAAATACCCAAACATTTTCTTCTAATTTCTTCGTTGCATCCTCAAGGGTCGAATTCCAATTCCAAGAAAAGCAAGATAGATCGTTGAAAAATGTCATCGTTTTGAGGGTGCATTAGGTCTCTTTTTATAGTTTTATTTGTGAGTAGGAGGGGGGCTTCCAAATAGAAAATTTTGGAGGATTTATTGGAGAGAGATTTTAGACTTTTAAATTTAAATTTTATTTTGAATCCTAAAAGCCCCAACTTCATTTGATTAAGATAGCTTTGTAAAACCTTCTAATGTCTTCACAATTAGGTAAGATATATTATTTTAATTTTGGAGAGGAGCCTATTTAGCTTGACTTCCTTAATGACCTTTAGAACTTTTTTCTTAAACCTTAAGATTTGGAACTTTAAGCCCTTGTAAGAATTGAATCTTTTGACTAGGTCAAAGAGATGGTGCCCTTATGGAGTTGCGGTTTAACATTTTGTTTTGATGAGGGATGTTGTAGGAATTTACAGTGTAAGTTCCTCAGACAGAACACCAAAGGAAACCTTGTTGTGGGGAAAAGTATCCGATGCGGATGACCCTAACCCTTTCTAGATGTGACAGTATCTAGCAACAACTGAATGATAAAGTTTTCATGTTCTTCTTTATGAGTATACAGATAGAATGAAAGAGGGTCAACCAACCTGGTGTCTCGCGCTTGATTGATCCTTATCCTTCTTCCTTTGTATCCAGCTCCCAGCTCTTTGCTCTCCAAGCCGATCCAGCTACACACAAGACCTGCACAACAAGAGAGAGCAAACTAACAGATACAAGCACTCATAATCAAAGCATGGATTAGATTGCATCAAATACACATGTAAACACAAAGCATCTATGTAAAACAAGTGAATAGGAGAACATGCAAACTTTATTGATAGAAAGTAACAGGGTTCCAGAGGAAGTTACAACCAATGATGTTGGCTCCAATCCAGCAGCACCTCCTCGGCAGCAAGAACTCTCTTCTTGACCTCTAGTAAAACAATCACCCAAATAATCCTGGCGGTATACCAACAGCACCTCCTTGCTTATACAAAATTTCAGCCTCCCTAGCTCTCATAGAAGAGCTCTATATATAGGGTAGAAGAGGAAAAGATGAGTCAGCTTGAGACTAACATGAAGTTGCCTTGTGTCCTCTCCATCTTCAGTTAATCTTCAGTTCCTGTGTCCACTTGGAGATCCTTGGTTACACATGGTGATCAAGTACCTCTTACTCATCACAGGGCGAATCTTATGAACCAAGTGTCAGTTTGGAAGCTTCCTGGGCAATTGACACCTTGCAGGATGACTGTGCCACTTGGCCAATCTCGCCCAGCGCAGGTAGCCTTCACAGTTTTTGACTTCCAGCGCAGGTACAGAGTGGGACAGTTGCAATACAGCGCAGAAGCTCAGTTAAGCAGCTGACATGATCCAAAATAAGCCTGTTCTGAAGTGTTTTCAGGTGGAGAACTGATTGGAAGTGCTGTTGATTGATGACCTTGTTCTTTTAGGGGTAAGAACAACATGTTTAGGGACTGAGGATCCCTGTAATTATTGACATTCCATGCTCCTTGACGCGAAGCACAAAAATGTCTATAACACACCTCTCACAAACAGATCACAAATCAATACACCAGTATTCTTGACGTGGTTAAAACCGTCAAAGAGGGAAACAATCCACGGCCTGAGCCAAGGCGGCCACTTCAGGCAATTTAATGAAAGTTTACATAAGCTTCTCTCATGAACGGACACCCTACAAATGACCCTCCATGCTCTTTAAATAGAGATCATGGACCAATAGAGTGTTAAGCCACGGATCAAGTGTCAATAATACCGAGGAGAAAATGAATCGTCAGATCACTTCATGTCTAGAACATATCATGACCGTCGGATTGTAAGTTACAAAAGTACATAGTAAAGAAACACACTTTACCTAACTCTACACTAGACCAAGTTATACTTAACTATTTCCTATGTGTCGAAATATCCTAACATCCCCCCCTTAAGAACTACTTGGGATAGGATTGAAGGATGTACAAATATGACACAAAAGGATAAGGAAGGAGGCATTAAAACCTATCCCCCCTTAGTGAAAACTTCCTAAACTCCAACCATAAAATCGAAGTTTAGTAAACTTCGCTTCTGTGAGAGCCTTTGTAAAGATGTTTGCAACTTGATCATCTGTTGAACAATATTGCACTTCAAGAACATGGTCATGAATGAGCTTTTTGATGAAGTGCATGTGCAGTTCAATGTGTTTGTTGCACTGATGTTGGACTGGATCTTTGCATAGTTGAATGGCACTTTGATTATCACACCACAGTGTAGTCGGATGCTGCTTCTGAAAGCCAACTCTGACAAGATTTGACGAATCCTCAAGGCTTCCTTACTAGCTTCTACAACACCACGATACTCTGCTTCTGCTGAAGAAATAGAAATAGCACTTTGTTTCTTGCAAGTCCATGTAATAGGTTCTGAACCAAGAGTGAACACATAACCTGCAGTAGACTTTCGATCATCAGGGTCACCAGCGCAATTGGAATTAGTGAAACCAACCAATAAAGGAGATGCTTCTACATTCTAATGAATCCCAAACTGAACTTTACCTCGAACATAATGAAGTATTCTTTTAGCTGCTTTCCAATGAATTTCATGTGGGTTTTGCATGAACCAAGCAATAAGGCCAACGACAAAGGAAAGGTTAGGACGAGTATGGGTTAGATACAAAATTTTTCCTACAAGCTGACGGTATAAGGTAGCATCAACTTCAGGGGAAGTACAAGTGACTGAAAGTTTGGCTCCATACTGAAAGGGAGAATGGGTTGGCTTACAGTCTTCCATGTGAAAATGGCGTAGAAGATCACAGACATACTTGGATTGGGAAAGGGAAATACCTTCCTTGGATTGCAAGACTTGAAGACCAAGAAAATAATGCAAGTTTCCTAAGTCTGTCATTTCAAACTTCTTTTTAAGGCTAGATTTCACATGGCTTATAAGGTTGGGATCACTACCAGTAAGGATAATATCATCAACATAAAGACCAAGAATGATAAGAGACTTGCCCACTTTCTTGGTGTAGACAATATTGTTAGAATGACACCTAGAGAAGCCAGTTTCTAAAAGAAAGCTATCCATTTTGGCATACCAAGCCCGAGGGGTTGCTTGAGACCATAAAGGGATTTCTGAAGTTGACATACAAGGCTGGAGTCTGTTTTTATAAAGCCAGTAGGTTATTCCATATAGATTTCTTCATGTAAGTCCCCATGCAAAAAGGTAGATTAACATCCATCTGATGGACTTCCCATTTGAAAGAGGAAACAAGGGAAAGAACAAGGCGAATAGAGTTCATTTTGGCCGCACGAGAGAAGGTTTCAGTATAGTCAATGCCTTCAACTTGTGAAAAACCATTAGAAACAAGACGAGCTTTATGTTTATCAACTTTTCCATCTGGTCCATACTTGGTTTTGTAAACCCATTTGCATTTAACAAGTTTTCGTCCCTTTGGAAGAGGAACAAGATCCCATGTATCATTTGCCAATAATGAAAAATATTCTTCATTCATAACTGCATCCCAATATGGATGGCTTGAAGCTTCTGCAAAGGTGTTAGGATCATAATTCGCTGAAGCTTGAGCTAGTAAAGAAGAGGCTCTATCGAACTGAGAACGTGTATGTTGCTAATCTGTAGGATCACTGGCAAGAGCACCTGTTGCATCCCGAGTAGCACGGACCCATTTTGGAAGCTGAGGAGATGAAGGAGGACCCTGAGAAGGCGAGGGAGGATTGTCATCCTCGTTTTCATCATCTTGAGAAGAAATATTTTCAGAAGTAGAAGGGATAGAGAGAGGTAGCACAACCACTGAACTAGGCTCGTAGGCCGATATATTTTCAGCAAGCTTTACATCTCTTTTAATGATAACATTTTTGGACTTAAGTGGAATAATTCTATATCCTTTGACATCTTCAAAATATCCAACAAAAATACATTTTTCACTCTTAGGTTCTAAAGCTTTATGTTTCTCATCTCGAATATGGGCCCATGCTTCACTTCCAAAAACACGAAAGTGACTTACATCTAGTTTAATTGAGCTCCATGCTTCTTCTGGAGTGATATTCTTTAAAACCTTAGTATGAGTGCAATTTACTATGTAATTTGCGCAGTTAATTGCTTCTGCCCAAAAATTAAGACTAAGTCCTTTGGATTGAAGCATACAATTAGCCACTTCCTTTCAAGTGTGATTCTTCCTTTCAGCTACACCATTTTATTGTGGAGTATATGGAACAATATGTTGCATTTGAATTCCATTCTCAGTGCAAAAGTTGATGAATTTGTTGTTAACATATGCTCCACCATTATCAGATCTAATCTTAAGAATTTGATGTCCAGATTGTTTTTCAACAAAGGCCTTAAAGGCCAGGAACATGTTAAATACTTCACTCTTGAGTTTTAATAAGTATACCCAAGTGCGTCTGGAGAAATCATCAATGAAAGTTAAGAAATACTTGTAGCCAGAGAATGAAACAACTGGAAGTGGACCACATAAATCACTATGCACAAGCTGTAAAGGGGTTGAGGCGTGCCAAGAAGCACATTTTTCAAAACTATCCCGATGATGTTTTTCAAGTACACATCTAGAACAAACACCATCTCTACAAGATACCATTGGAAGACCTGTCACCATATTTTCTTTACATAGATTCTGAAGGGAGCGATAGTTTAAGTGACCAAATCGCTCATGCCAAAGTTTGCTCACTTCATCATTATGAGAAAAAAATACCGTAGAAAGATTTGATGACCCAAAGTTGTTAAACTTATACAACCTTGTAGAATCATCAACAATGCCAATAGCTAAAATATGTCTAGGATCTCTTAGGTCCTTAATTACAACATCGTGAGGTGGAAATTCAACGATTTTACCTTCACCTGAATGAGTTATCTGATATACAGATAGAAGGTTGTAGAATAAGGTTGAAACACATAATACATCATTAAATTGACCATTGTATAGATGAATAGTTCCAGTCCATACAACACTAAGAGATCTATCGTCACCAACATATATATTTTTGGTGTTATAATCATTTAAAGAAGAAAACATGGCTTTGTTTTTTTCCATGTGATAAGAAGCTCCAGAATCAATGAGCCACTCATGAGAGTGAGAAGAAGAAGATACGTTTAGTGCATAACCAGACCGAAATTCTTGACAACCACATGCAGAAAGTGATATTCATGAAGACGAAGTTGAAGTTGAAGAGTGCTCCAAATGGATGTTATGCTTCTTTATTACTGCTTCCAAGGCTTCCATCTTCTTAAAGCATTTGGATTCTAAGTGGCCATCTCGATTACAAAAGTGGCAATGTTTATCAGTCTTCTTCCCTTTATTTTTATTTTCATTATCATTTTGTTGAAATGATTTTTCATTTTGAGACTGAAATTGCTTAGGACCCTTGTTTGGTTTAGGACCATTCTTTTTAGGATACTGCTTCTTAGGATTCTTTGAATTTGGTTGCTACTGGGTGGCTAAGGCTTTCTTAGAAGAGTTTCCAAGATTAAGAAGACCAAGATATAAGAGCTTTTCTTGTTCTCTTATTAAAGAATCACAAAACGCATCAAAAGGGGGGGACTTGTAGTCTTGTTCTTGAGAAATAAAGGCTTCTCTAGTAGAATGGAAGGTGGAAACAAATGGAGAGTAGGTTGGTCCCAACTTAGTAAGAATGGAATAAATAAGGCTACCATCTTCTTTCTTAACCTTAACACCTTCCAAGAGAAGTCTAAGGGTCTTGAACTTGGACAAAAAATCTTCAATGTAAGAAAAATTATTGGGGTCCAATGTAAGCAACTCATTTTCAGGTTGATGGGCTCCAATTTCATTTTTAATTCCAAAAACTTTAGTGAGTTGTTTCGTTTATTCATTAGGAGTATCAAGTTTTGCGATATGGAATCTAAGGTTTGGAGAAATAGACATCCCTACCAACCCACATGCTTGATCTTACTTATTTTCCCATTTGGCTGCCTTATCTTCATCTTGAGGTTTGGTTTCTTGGCCTGAGGCTATTCTGTAAAGACCTTTACTTCTAAGTAAATCCACAATGTAGGACCACCATTGAAAGTAGTTGGTGCTATCAAGAATAATTTGGTATTGACTTTCCATTTTAACAGAAACTGAAGTTGTAGATGTTGAAACTAAGTGTTCCAATGGAAAGATCTCGAAAAATTAGGTTGATTAAAAAAAACGGCTTTGAAAACGGCTTCCGGATGAAGAAGTTATGGCTTTTTGAAGAAAAGTTGTTGAAGATGCCGACGAAGTGTGTGAATGTGTAGAAATGAATGATAATGTTATATTTTAAAAAATCCCTCCCTTTCCAAACTTAATCTAATTAGCTCACTTAAAAAAAAAAAAAAAAAATTGTGACTAACTTTTATAAATAAGTGAAAGTCACTTTTACAATGGTACTTTATGAGCTACCCACTAAATTGTAACTTAAATAAAAGATAAAGAGACTTTAGAATTATAAGTGACTCACTTTTTATAACGGGTGAGAATACTTTTACATAAAGTAACTTTAAAACATAAGTTACATGTGCTTTTTGAAAAGTAACTCAACAAAAATAAATACTTGAACTCAAGACCTCTATTCTCATAAAGTAACTTTGGACCAAGTGAGCTAGTTTAAAAGGTTAATAATTTTTGGAAAAGATGAAGGAGGTTTTTTTTCTTGTAGTCACTGAAGCTTTGGGGTGTGTGGTTGCTTGGAAAAACTATTTTTTTCCTACAAAACAAAAACTACAAAACCCAACAAGGACATACAAAAAAAAACAAACCTTACGGCTTGAAGTTAGCTTTAGTTAGAAACTAAATATTTTCCCCAATGTTTCTGATTTTTTGAGATCACACTAAGGTGCGGTGGAAAAGAGCATATGCATGAGAAAAATCCTTCTTTTTTGTTTATGATTTGCCCAGATCGCACAGAATCGCGGGGCAAAGAGCATACACATAAATGAAAGGTATAGATTCGGTAATAAAAAGCAAAGAGCTAAATAAACCGAAATAAATAGAGAAATGAATAGCTAGAATTGCAAATAAAGACTATATACCTCCAGATCTTAAAAATGATGTAGCTAGGGCTACCAGAAACCTTTTTGCGTGAAACGAAAGGGGTTCCTCACTAGAACAGATGCTCCTAACACACTATAACAATCCTCTCGGCCGGAAAGCAGTCAGAAACAATAGATCTAGGAAACGACAAACGGATGCAGTTGTACAGGCTTCAGATTTGGATCACCAATGGATGCGGCCCTCAAATAGATCTGATACCATGTAGGAATTTACAGGGTAAGTTCCTCAGATAGAACACCAAAGGACACCGCTCAAAAACATATCACAGATCAATACACCCGTATTCTTGATGTGGTTAAAACCCTCAAAGAGGGAAGCAATCCATGGCCTGAGCCAACGCGGCCACTTCATGCAATTTATTAATAAAAGAATGAAAATTTACATAAGCTTCTCTCATGAACGATTACCCTACAAAGAACCCTCCATGCTCTTTAAATAGAGATCATGGACCAATCGGGTGTTAAGCCACGGATCAAGTGTCGGTAATACCGAGGAGAAAATGAACCATCGGATCACTTCACGTCTAGAACATATCATGACCATCAAATTGTAAGTTACAAAAGTACATAGTAAAGAAACACACTTTACCTAACTCTACACTAGACCAAGTTATACTTAACTATTTCCTATGTGTCGGAATATCCTAACAGATGTTGGTTGTAGATTCAAACCCACTTTGAAACCCTTCATACAATGGTTGATCTAGATGATAATCCCTTAATTCAATGATGAGGTGCCATGTCTTGGGGTTTTGACCTATTGACTGGGGTCTTCAACTTCAAACATGAATATCTCTCAAACCAGGAGGCCTCTCAAGGTGTGACATATACCACTAGAAACATTTTGACAAGGAAAATCCAATGATGAGGATCTCTAATGTAAACTTAATTATTTTTCACTTAAAAAACCTTAAACAAGTTTGGGGTACGTCCTTAGTCTGAAGAACCTAAACCCTAGAACTAGGGTTTCAACCATCCAACAGTGGAGCTTCCAACTTGATGTAATTCAAAAAAATATTAAGAGCATTCATTGACATCAATGACTAGTGTTTAGTCAAAGTCAAACCCCAAGGTTGACATTAATGACAACACCATTCAATAGTGTGCCAGAATAGTTCCCAACATGAGTCTAACAATGGGAAACTGCACAATTACTGGAAAAAAAAATTGTAGTAGATTTCCAAACTCCCATGTGGTATTGGGGGTCTAATGGATGTATTTCATGGGGACTCATACAATGAACTATCAAGAGTTGGAATTTTCATTTACAGGGCCAGATGGTAAGAAGGTGATGTTGAGAGGGATGCATTCCTACCCACCCAAGATCGTGACATCTAACAGGATGGAGGCGGATTTTCATCATGGGGATATCGTGTGGGTTGCAAAATGTTGAGTTATGGAGAAGATACCAGCATAGTAGCATAGAGAGTATCCTCCTAACATCATGGCTTTATTACAAAAGCAAGAGAAGGTTTTCAGAGATACACCACTAAGTCGACCACCAGATAGGGGATTTGAGCACATAATTGAAATAGAGGAAGGGGTCCAAGATATCATCACTACCCCTTATCAACATCCCAAAGCATATAGGGATGAGATAGAGAAGGCCATCTAGGAGTTGTTGGCATTAAGACACATTGGACCTAGCTCAAGTCCTTTCGCCTCATTAATAGTATTGGCTAAGAAGAAGGAGGGGTCCCAAAGGATGTGTATAGAGGACCAGGCACTGAAAAAAAAAGATCGTTAAAAATCAATATCTTATCCTTGGGATCGATGAAATTATGGATGTTTTTAAGGGGGCTAAGTACTTCTCGAAGATTGACCTCCACTTAGGATATCACTAGATCAGGGAGCGGGAACAAGACATCTCGAAGATAGCTTTTAGATGTCACTATGGACACTACGAATTCTTGGTTATGCCCTTTGGGTTAAGCAACGACCCTGCTACATTTCAATCTTGTATGAACCATGCGTTCAACAAACAGCTACGTAGATTTGTGTTGGTATTCTTCGATGACATCCCAAATTACATTCAGAGGTGGGAAGAGCATATGCAACATTTGGATGAGGTGTTGGGAATTCTAGAGGCGCAATGATTCTTTGCCAAAATCTCAAAATGTGAGCTTGGCCTGATAGAGATTTTGTATCTGGGACATGTGGTCAGAGGCCAGGGGATCAAAGTGCATCAAGAGAAGATTGAAGTTATTCTTAATTGGCCCATTCCCAAAAATGTAACAAAATTGAGGGGATTCTTGGGTATATGCACTTATTGCAGAAGGTTTGTAAAAGGGTATTCACATATGGTAGCCCCTCTTACCGATCTCACTAAGAAGGGGGCCTTAGTATGGTCAGAGACAACACAAGAGGCTTTTGAGAAGCTTGAGAGAGTGATGAGTTCATGCCCAGTTATAGCCTTTGTTGGGTGTGGAGCCTGATTATCTTCTTTATTCAGAGGTATCACCACATTGGACCCCATTTAGAAATGTGGTGGCAACAATGCCCGTAATATTTGTGTTGCAAGGGGGGTCCTTGGTATGATAATAACTAGAGACAGGAAGAATCGAAAATTAACATTGTCTCAGAGTGATTACATAGAAAAGGTGTTGAAAAGATTTAATATGCAGAATGAAAAACCAGTTAGTATACCTTTGGCTAGCCATTTCAAACTAAGTAAGGAGGTGTGTCCCAAGACTGAGGAAGAAATGACTTATATGTCTAAAGTTCCATATGAATCAGCAGTTGGAAGCTTAATGTATGCAATGGTCTGCACAAGGCCTGATATTGCACATGCAGTGGGAGTTCTAAGTAGGTACATGAACAATCCAAGAAAAGAACATTGGATGGTGGTGAAGTGGATTCTCAGGTATTTGAGAGGTACCACAAATCAAGAATTATGCTTTGGTGGTTCAAAAATTGCTCTATAGGGATATGTTGATGGAGATATGGTGGGTGATAGAGATAACAGGGGGAGCACAACAGGGTATGTGTTTATTGTAGGTGGAACAACTGTCTGTTGGGTTCCAAAACTGCAAACTGTTGTTTCACTCTCAACAACGGAAGCATAGTATGTTGCTGCTACAGAGGCTAGTAAAGAAATGATTTGGTTACAAAGGTTTATGGACGAATTGGGTAAGAAGCAGGAGTTGGGCAGGTTATACAATGACAACCAGAGTGCCATACATCTTGCAAATAACTCTGCATTTCATTCCAAGACAAAACATATATAGCTCAAGTATCATTTCATATGGTTAGTGTTGGAAGATGGATAGTTGAAGCTAGAAAAGATACACGCTAGCCAAAATCTTGCAGATATGTTAACAAAAGTTGTAACCAGGGAGAAACTGAGATTCTGCTTAGTTTCAATTGGTCTTCAGGTATGATGAAGAAGATGAGAAATAGTCAGGTCCAAAGTAGAGTTATTGTCCAACAAATGAAGCAGTGGTGGAGTTGCTATAATTAGTCTCCAAGCGGGAGATTGTTGGGTGTGGACCCTCCTTATCTTCTTTATTTAGAGGTATCACCACATTGGACCCTAGTTCGAAATGTGGCGGAAACGTCGTCCGTAATATTTGTGCTACAAGGGGGGTCCAGGGAAATAGATGTAAAATTGCCTTGTAAAATGTTGTAATTTCATAGTCAATATGGGTCGTTCATTAGGCGGAGATTTGACAGTAGAAGTTATGTTTAATTTATGGTTTTTTGCCCTAGAAGGCAACCCCTTGCTATATATGAGGGAATTGTATTGCATCTATGTAGATCTATATTCTGAGTGAGAAAGAGAGAGGAGATTGTGTGAGAGCGAAGAGGGAATTACATCGGATCTGCTATAGGTTGTATCTGTTCAGTTTGCTAGATAATATAAAAGGAAGGACTAGTTGTTTCTCCATGGATGTAGCCCAAATTGGGTAAACCACGTATATCTGTGTCTCTCTTGTTTTATGTGTTTATATTTCTACAATATATTTTATGTGTTCCATTGCTCTGTAATATATAATTTTCTAAAAACCTTGTCAGACTTCTCTTAGCCAATTGTGTTGGAGTGTGATGCCTCTAGGAAGGAATCGGGATTGTTTTGTCACATAGTCATCATCCCATTTCTTTTGAGAGTAGGAAACTCAAATATTACGAGCGTGATTATTTTATCTATGATAAGGAAATGTTGGCAATTATGCGTGTATTGGACAAGTTTTGGCCATATATGGTGGGCAACATGTTTAAGGTCAAAATAGATCATAAGGGGTTGAAAAAGACGCAACAAAAATGGGTAAGCAAGATCCAAGCCTATGAATTTGAGATTGAATACATCAAAGAAAAGAGAAACATAGTAGCAGATGCCTTATCCAGGAGATCAACTACCTTTTCTCTCATAGACATTGCAACAAATTGGAAGTCCCATCTTTTGGTGGAATACTCAAAAACCAGGCGACTTGTGAGATCCTGTTGAAAATAGCAACAAGAAATGCTAAAAATAAAACTACTATAAATAGCAGTTCAACCAGTGTTGAACTTAGCAACAATGGATGAAAAGTGAAAGTGCTAAAAATAGCTTTTCTAAAAATAGCATTTTAGGATACCTTTCTATTTTAGGCAGTCCCTAAACTATAATAGGAAGCAAAATTTGAATTTGAACTTAACAGCTATTTGAAAATAAATTAATTAATTCACCATGAGTTAATTAGTTGTGAAAAATCAAACATGAAGTCTATGTGAGGACATGTAATAGTTTCTCCATTAATTGAGGAATTTCTCCATCAGTTAAAGAGATAAGGATGAGTTCTAATTTGAGTAGTAATTAGTTGGCTTGGTTAACTGAGTCAAGTCCAGTTCGATTGATTTAAAGAGTTTGTTTAAATTAATGTAAGTTCAGTTAGTTAATGCATGCTTGCATATAACTTCGGCTCTTTAGATAACTAAATATTCTCTCATACATAACTCATGCATGTCAGTTCAGACAGAGACCCAGTTGAGATCAGATGGAGGGACAGTGTACTATCAGTTGCTAGGATATTCCTTGGTGAATATTCCTTGCATGCAGAAGGATTTCTTTCCAAGAGAATTGCGTTGTTACTTCTTCTTGTTCAGTGAGTGTGATGAGGCCAAATCACACATGTGGCTTCACTGGACCCCAATAAAAATTGCGCAAATAAATAGGAGCTTGGAGGACTTGATGAGGATATATACTTGTCTATCCAATCTATGAGCTTCATTGTTTGATTGCAGAGAGATCATGATAGCTTTTGAGTTGATTCTTTTTGTAACTTGGATAAGATTTCCACTTGTATGATAATAAAGAGTTGGGGTTTTCGGCTGATGCTTTCCCTTGGTTATTTCTTCTGTGTTATGTGTGATTGATTTCTTCTTATCAGCTATATGTGTTCAATTGATCTTGCTCAGATTCGATTAAGCTTCCACATAATTGTTTGTAGAAGTAGATCAAGTATTTTGCTTTAGTATATTGCATTATCAGCTAATCTACATGTGGGAATTTCTACATGGTATCAGAGCGAAGGTGATCAAGGAAGAACATTATACAAGAAGAGGAGAAGTTTGAAGTTTGTGATTCCTAAATATAGAAATCAAGTTCTTATCACATCTCTATTTCACCTATGGCGTTCAATGGTTTAAGACTCGAATATGCCCTTGATGGAAGTTTGAATTATATAGCCTAGAAGGATCACATGGAAGCAGTATTAGATGATAACGGTATAAAGGACTTCATTGATCAAGAAGTCCCCAAGTTGACTGATGCTACTGAATTGGTGGAATGGAAGAAATGTGTGGCTAGAGCAAGGAGAATCCTTCTAGAGGGAGTTCGAGATCACATAGTCTCGAGTCTCCATGGGAAGGAGACACCATTTTCAATGTGGAAAACATTGAAAGATCTATATCAGAATAGCAATGATAAGAGGAAGCTAGCACTGAAAGACAAGCTTCAGAAAATCAAGTGTGAAAAGGGTGACACAATCTCTACATTCCTGAACAAGCTCACCACCTGCAGGGATGAGTTTGGAAGTGTGGGGATTACAACCGCTGATGATGATATGGTGAGTATTATACTCCTCGGTCTTCCAAAGAGCTGGCATAGCTACCAGGACTTGGTTAATGGAAGAGAAAAACTGCCAGATTGGGAAAGAATTTGGTCTGATTTGATGCAGGAGGAGATAAGAAGAAGCACCAGAGATGGATCCTCATCGAAGCAAGATGATGAGAAAAATCTAGCCTTAGAAAGTAAGGAAAGGAAGGGGGAAGGGAAGGCATCCCAATCCAAATCCGGTTCTTCCCATGGTGGGAAGAAGTTTTGCAAATTGAAAGTGCGATGCTTTCATTATCATGAAGTGGGCCATTATGCTACTAATTTCCCATAGAAGAAATCCAAGAAGGGTTCCTCAAAGGGACCTGATGGTGAGGCACTAGCCTCATAGTTTGAGCTGGATTTCTCTCTTATTGCATGTATGGTTTCATCCATGGTGGGATGTGTTTGGTACCTGGACAGTGGAGCTTCATTCCACATGTCAGGTGATAAGAATCTTTTCAATACCTTGGAGGAGAAGGATCTCCAGATGCGGATCGAGATGGGTGATGATGGAAAGTACTGTGTCTCATGTGAAGGTACAGTTGTGTTTCAGAGGGAGCATGGTGCTCCCCTCACCCTGACTGATGTAAAGTATGTACCAAGTCTGAAGAAGAATCTTGTGTCCATTTCCTTGCTAGAAGATAATGGCTATGATGTATTCTTTAGCAAAGGAAAGGTATTCCTGAGGCATATCGGCACTGGACAGACAAAGCGAATAGGGATTCGAGTTAAGAATCTCTACAAGCTGGAGGTAAATGACTGTGCTACTTTGAGTTCCAAAGAAAAGATGGTGCAGAGCCAAGATGTTGGCGAGCTATGGCATAGGAGATTGGGCCACTTGCACCATGGAGCCCTGAAGATCATGCAACAGATTTCTACCGGATTACCCAAGGGAAAAATTGAGCAGACGAATACATGCAAAGGTTGTACCTTGGCTAAGTATGTGAAATCTTCCTTTTCGGACCGAGACAGTAGAGCTAGAGAAATCTTGGAGTGAGTTCACTCAGATGTATGTGGACCATTCTCTATAGCCTCCACTGCTAAACAAAGGTACTATGTTATTTTACTTGATGATTTTTCTCGTAGATGTTGGATCTACTTTATGCAAAAGAAGGATTATACCTTCTTGATGTTTTGTGAGTTTAAAGCCTTGGCAGAGAAAGAATCTAGAAAGAAAATAAAAGCCTTGCGTAGCGACAATGGTGGAGAGTATGTCTCCCAGCAGTTTAAGGACTTTTGTGCTTCAGAAGGAATTAAACGGGAATTGACGGCACCCCATAACCCACAACAGAATGGGGTGGCTGAAAGGAAGAATAGATCGATTGTGGGAGCAGCTCGAGCGATGTTGCATGACCAAAGGCTACCACTGCATTTGTGGGCTGAGGCATGCAATACAACAATATACTTGCAGAACAGAAGCTCGCGCTGTATACTGGGGATGAAGACACCTATGAAGACCTATTTTGGGAAGCGACTTGATGTAAGTCACTTCCGAATCTTTAGATCATCAGTTTATTGTCATGTGACCAAAGATGCCAGGAAGAAGCTAGACCCAACAACTGGGTTGGGAATACTTGTGGGGTATACGAATACACCTCACAACTATCGGGTGTACCTGCCTTCCACTCAGAGGACTATGGTATGCAAGGATCTAAAGTTCGATGAGCAAAAAGCCATGCAAGTGTCACTTGAGAGGGAGCTCAAGTTGCATGCAGATGAGGAACCTTCGGTTCCTAAGGAGGAGGAGCCTCAGATTGATGCGCAGTAGCCGCATGCAGAGGATCCGGAAGTGGAGAAATCCACTCATGCTGATACTTCCAGAGATGGGCAGAAACGATCAAGGGAAGCTGACAGGTTAATGCTGGATGCGCGGGAGAATATGGGACAACCATCTTCTCAATGCAGACAGAGGAGGTCGCCAGAGCGGTACACTGGTTACATGGCCCTAGTTGGGGAGTGTGTAGATTTCGAGCCTTCTTCATTTGAGGAGGTAGTGCAGCAACTAGTTTGGATTGATGTAATGGTGGAGGAGTATGACTCCATCATGCGGAACTGTGTTTGGGACGTTATCCCAAGACCTCAGGACAAGTCAGTGGTGAGCTCCAGATGGCTTTACAAGGTAAAACAAGCAATTGATGGCAGTGTTGAGAAACACAAGGCAAGGTTTGTTGCCCGAGGTTTCTCACAGGTCGAGGGGATCGACTACGATGAGAATTTTGCTCCTGTAGCAAGGTACTCATCGATTAGATCAATATTGGCACTATTAGCTTAGATGGGGTGGAAGATCCACCATATGGATGTGAAGACAACATTCCTCAATGGGATGATTGAGGAGGAGGTGTACATTGAGTAGCCAGAAGGTTTCGAAACCTTCGACAGTGAGTCGCATGTGTGCAGACTCAAGAGGGATCTGTATGGGCTAAAGCAAGCACCCCATGCTTCGTACACCAGGATTGACAGCTATTTCACCACGTTGGGCTTCACCAAGAGTGAAGCAGATGCGAACCTTTACCACATCATGGTAGAAGGTAAGCCATTGATCATTGTACTTTATGTCGATGATCTGATTTTGACAGGTGATGATCAGCTGATACAGTCTTGCAAGGAGGACCTTGCAAGAGAGTTTGAGATGAAATACATGGGTGTTATACACTACTTTCTAGGCATGGAGGTGTGGCAGAGAGATGGAAAAGCTTTTGTATCTCAAGGCAAGTATGCCAATGAGATCCTCAGGCGGTTCCATATGGAGAAGTGCAAACCCATGCAGACTCCTCTAGCTGGGAATTGGAGGAAGGAGTATGCTACTTCATGTGAGGTAGTAGCTGCTATTGTTTATTGGCAGCTGGTGGGTTCACTTATGTATCTGGTGAACACACGACCCGACTTATGCTTTGCGGTGAACCAGCTGAGTCAAGCTATGGTTCAGCCTACCAAGATGTTTTGGAAGGCAACGAAGCATGTGTTGAGATACCTCAAAGGAAAATCTCAGTTTGGATTGTGTTACAGACGGACAGAGGGAGTGAAGCTTCAGGGCTTCACAAATGCGGATTGGACAAGGAGTCCATTAGACCGGAAGAGCACTTCTGGAGGAATCTTCAACCTTGGTTCAACTACAGTTTCCTGGTACAATAGGAAACAGAGATCAGTTGCACTTAGCTCAACAGAGGCTGAATACATGGCTTCTAGTCAAGCTGCATGTGAGGCCATTTGGATGCGGAAGATTCTAGTGGGATTGTTTAATCAGAGAATGGATCCTACAGCGATCTACTGTGATAATAAGAGTTGCATCAGACTCTCTGAGAATCCAATTTTTCATGACAGGTCCAAGCACATTGATATCCAGTATCACCATCTTCGAGGCTGTGTGGTCAAGAGGATCATGTTGTTGCTATATGTTTCGACCGAGGAACATGATGCAGATATTTTGACAAAGGCATTGTCAAAATGCTAGTTCGAGTTCCACAGAGACAGGATTGGGGTTATTGATAATCCCTTTCTTGTTGAGAGGGAGTGTTGAAAATAGCAACAAGAAATGCTAAAAATAGCAGTTCAACCAGTGTCGAACTTAGCAACAATGGATGAAAAGTGAAAGTGCTAAAAATAGATTTTCTAAAAATAGCATTTCGGGATACCTTCCTATTTTAGGCAGTCCCTAAACTATAATAGGAAGTAAAATTTGAATTTAAATTTAACAGTTGTTTGAAAATAAATTAATTAATTCACCATGAGTTAATTAGTTGTGAAAAATCAAACATGAAGTCTATGTGAGGACATGCAACAGTTTCTCCATTAATTGAGGGATTTCTCCATCAGTTAAAGAGATAAGGATGAGTTCTAATTTGAGTAGTAATTAATTGGCTCAGTTAACTGAGTCAAGTCCAATTAGATTGATTTAAACAGTTTGTTTAAATTAATGTAAGTTCAGTTAGTTAATGCCTGCTTGCATATAACTACTGCTCTTCAGATAACTGAATATTCTCTCATACATAACTCATGCATGTCAGTTCAAGAAAAGACCCAGTTGAGATCAGATGGAGGGACAATGTACTATCAGTTGCTAGGATATTCCTTGCATGTAGAAAGATTTCTTGCCAAGAGAATTGCGTTGTAACTTCTTCCTATTCAATGAGTGTGATGAGGCCAAATCACACATGTGGCTTCACTGGACCCTAAGAAAAATTGCGCAAAGAAATAGGAGCTTGGAGGGTTTGATGAGGATATGTACTTGTCTATTCAGTCTATGAGCTTCATTGTTTGATTGCAGAGAGAGCAGGATAGCTTTTGAGCTTATTCTTTTTGTAACTTGGACAAGATTTCCACTTGTATGATAATACAGAGTTGGGGTTTTAGGTTGATGCTTTCCCTTGGTTATTTCTTCTATGTTATGTGTGATTGATTTCTTATTTTCAGTTATATGTGTTCAGTTGATCTTGCTCATATTCGATTAAGCTTCCACATAATTGTTTGTAGAAGTAGATCAAGTATTTTGCTTTAGTATATTGCATTATCAAGTGATCTACAAGTGGGAATTTCTACAAATCCTTGATGGAAAGTCTCAAGATGGCTGATACTGGGTTATCAATGAAATTGTTTACTATAAAGACTGCATATATTTAGTACCAGAGTCCTAGCTGAAGGTGAAGATCATGCAGACAACCCACGACTCTCCCTTAGCAGGACACCCGTGGTTTCTAAAGACTTATAGGACTATCAGGAAGAGGTTCACATGGAAGGACCTCAAGGAAGACATTATCAGATATATTCAAGAGTGTAGTACCTACCAACAGAATAAGGCAGAACACACACACCTAGTAGGTTTTCTACAACTGTTTCCCATTCAAAAGCATAAATGGGAAAGTGTTTCCATAGATTTTACTGTACGTCTACCCTCAACACATGGTAAAGATTGTATCTTTTTTGTGGTAGATTGGTTGACCAAGTATGCTCACTTTTTCACCATTTCCTCCAAAATCTTTGCATCACAGATAGCAAAATTATTCCAAGGAGTGTTTTGACTGCATGGTTTACCCAAAAACATCATAAACGACTGTGATAGCATATTCATGGGAGAATTCCAGCAAGAGTTATTCATATTGGTGGGTACAAATCCCACTCCTAGCATGAGCTACCACCCATAGACATATGGACAAACAGAAGCAATGAATAAATGGTTGGAAGGGTACTTACGGAACTATGTCATGGGACAACAAAGAGCATGGGTGAAGTGGTTGCATCTAGGAGAATATTGTTATAACACTACTCACCACATGTCCATAGGAATGTCACCCTTTCAAGCATTGTACAGATATGAGGCATTGCATTTTATAGATACAACATTTGGAGATAGTTGAGCTCCACTAACTAAATATTGGATCCAAGAGTTCCAAGGTATTCTTAGGGTAGTCAAGGATAACCTATAGATAACCCAAAATCAACAGAAATTATATGCAGATCGGTAGAGAGTGGAGAGGAATTTCAAAGTAGGAGATATAGTGTATCTTCATCTTCATCCTTATTGATAGTACACATTAAAGTAGAAGGGGGAATAAAAGTTGAAACCATAATTTTATGGACCCTATCGAATTACCCGAAGAATAGGAGAAGTGGCATATGAATTAGAGCTTCTAGTAGAAAGTAAGATACATAAAGTATTTCAAGTCTCTTGCTTGAAGAAGACTATCGAGAAGCATAATATCTCATTACCTTACTTTCCTCCATTGGATGAAGAGGGGTACCTTGAACTGATTCCAAAAGAGGCTTTGGAAGTATAAGAAAGGAAGTTGAGAAGTAGGACCATTAGGGTGTGATGGAAAGATTTACCTTCTAAGGATGCCACCTAGGAGGGAGAGTGGATATTGCAGCATCCAACACTTAAATTTAATGAGGGCAAGCAATTTTGGGTGGGGAGGACTGTAATATCCCCAACCAAAAGACTATTGGAAGATGACACCCTTGATGACCCTGTCATTAGAGAAATTTTGAGGTAAAAAATGGGCCTTAAAACAAAAACGTACAACCAAAATCAACTTTATAAGAACTAGTAGGATTCAATATGATGATGTCAACCATGGGGGATGATTCACCATTTTTGGAGTGAAAAAGTAAAAATATTAAAAAATAAATTTAAAATAAAAAAGACTATTTTTTCAACTCGTATTTTCAAATTATCTCCCTACCGTTTTGCTCAAACTTCGAATAGGAGCACTCATTGGTTGTGAGATTTAATTCCTCATTCAAGGAGTGCCCATGTTGCATACTTTTGATGAACCTTGCTGCATGAAAAAAGATAAATACATTAAAATTGTGATTGCAATAATGTTTTTCATGTTTTTTGATTTTTCGTGTAGCGAGATCCATCGAAAGTATGCAACATAGGTAATCCTTGGATGAGAAATTACATTTTGCATCCAATGAGTGCTCCCGCTGGGAATTTGAGTAAAAATGTAGGGAAATAAGTTGAGAATATGAGTTGAAAATGTAGTTTGTTCTTTTTTCCCTCTAGAATTTGATGATGTAGCCTAATCTTATTTTAATACTTCCACTATTATTTTATAATATTCCTTAAGAGGCCCATTTTAGACCTCAAAATATCTCTAATGGTTCCCTTAGGCTAGCAACAAGGGGAGTTTTGGAAGAAGGGGACACTCTATTTATAATAAAAGGGGCAAAGAGGGGTATTTTAATAAATAATGAGGAAGGACATGGTATTTTCCCAAGCTATTTGTTGATGGTATGTGTTGATGGTATTTGTCGATGGTATTTGATAATGGTATTATCTCAATTCTAGAAACTTGGAAAAGGCCCAATCTAAAGTGATAAAGTAAGAAGGAAGGAGGAAGGGAAGGCATTGGATCTGGATATTTTCTCTCTGAATTTTGATTGGAGGCTCAAGCAAGTTTTCAATAAGTGAGGGTCTCAAGTGAGATCCTCCCTGCTTTGATGAGATCCAGTTTCACCCTAACCAGCAACCCAACTTTGGTGATACTAGATATCACCCTAGCTGGTTCAATTCTTTCCATTTATTTCATTCATGGAGGTGAATTAGCTAAGATAAATCATTTTAAGGTTGGATTTGTGTCTGTTATACTAGATCTAATCATTAGGAGGTTGATATGTAAGTCTTCTAGCAGAGATTGAGCCCTTATATACATATATTCAATATAGTCATCATCTAGTCAATACAGTAATGAATGTCTTCATTACTGTATTGACTAGATGACAGTAATGGAGTTTGAGAGGAGAGGAAAATAGAAGAAACAAACTGTGAATTTAGACTATCAAGTTCTTGCATATTGGCTTGAATCCGTTATGCAAGCTACTTCATCTGGTTTTTTTCTCTTTGGAGATCTTCTTCTAATTTTATCCAATAATTTTTCTACAGTATTATCTATGGATTCATGTGATGTTTCTGGTGTTATATGCCAATATGAAATATCAAATCCTTCTTCATCAGTTATTTTGTGAGGAATAGAAGCCTGCAACTGGTCAATCTTTTCTTAGAGACGTCTCTGAGGAATAATCAAGCTGGGATGAAGAGAGGCCTTTTGTCTTTGGATTTCTTCAATTTGATGTTGGAGATCATAAAATGAAAACATAAAACAATTAGACAGATATGTACATTCGTTGTTGTCACTATTACTGTCTGAAAGAGAAACCTTTTGGAATTTTTCATCAATGTCATAGCTATTATCTGAATCAGTACTATGTACAGAAAAACATTCAAAATCAGAATCAGTCTGGGAAACTATGTCCCAGTCAGCTGGGTCATAAGAGGATTTAAAAACTTCTGCAATATTTTTCTGGATCCCTTTCTTTCCTTTGTTGGGACATTTGTTAGCCCAATGACCAGTCTAACCACAAATAAAGCATTTGGACTGCTTAGCTAGTTTAGACCTTTTCTTGAAAATAAATCTTGATCTTCCAGTTGTGGGATATCTTGACCGATATTTCTTTTTCTTAGTAAGAGGTCTCGACCTACAAGAACACTTACCACTTTCGTATTTTTGAGAACCCTTTCTGGAGTGGTTCTTATAACACCCAAAATGATATGTTTCAGTAAAGGAGTCATAGATGGTGGGGATGAAATGCAATTTCTTTTTGACATTCTTATGAGTTTTGTTGGCAGCACATTCATTTTTCATAATGGTAAGAATGTGTTGGTGAAGTGCGGCTAGTGACAATGTATCTATGGCAATGTGTTGTGCAAACAGTGACTGTTGAACTAATTCAGGTATTTTGCCTGGCATGGAGGCTATGTAGTGCCTGAGATAAGCCACATTATGGTGATCAGGGATTTTATAATAAAGATTTTTCATTGTGCAATAATATTCTGATAATAAATCTAAATTGCACAATCTTTGACTCATAAACATTTGGGCATAATGTTCACTGTCAGAGGAAATAACTCCCAGAAATTCATGGGAGAGAGCCATCAAGATAGCTTCCAAAGGATCATCATTTTCAAGAATTTATGTTTTCTCTTCTTTCTTAAGCGTTTCCCACCATAGTCTGGCATTCCCTGTTAGGTTCCATGTGATTAATATGACTACCTCTTTCCATGAAGCTTTAGTGTCTGCTTTCTTCTGAGAAGCCCATGCATTAATCTGTTGCAGGAGAATTAATGTATGATCCCTGTTTAGACAATCAAAATTGATAAAGAAAGTATTGTTTTGATTTCCAAATTTTGTTTGGACATTCATATCATCTCTAACTTCTGCAGAGGCAAGATGTTGAGTCCAAGAATGGAATGGACTCTTTTTATGATGAGAGCTAACACCACCTTCTGATGTCTTTGCAGCTTTGTTAGAAAATCTGAAAGAACTTGTTCTTTTCTGCTTAGTTGTAGAGGATCCGCCTTCATCCCCTAACTGGCTTGCCATCTTTATTTCTCTCGTGTAAAATTCTGAAATTTTCTTTTTCAAAAGGTTTAATTTTTCTCGTGCTAACTCGGTACCCTTTGCTAAGGCTTCAAACTGGCTTTCATCCTTTTCAAAAACTTTGAGAGAGAGACTGGATGAGGACTGGGAAGATTTTATCAAGGTGAATTTGGGGCCTTCTTCTTCTATCTCAGAATATCTAGGGGGAGATCTTGATCTACTCATAGCAGTTTCAAAACTTGTGACTGCTTTTCTTATTACCCCTAATTGATCATTAATTTCTCTTAACTGACTTTCATGAGTATTCTGGTGAGCATACATTGTATCTATGCTCTAGTGGATATTTCTGACATGCTATTTTACTTCTACAATGTCTCTTGCTAGATCATCTATGTTTTGGGCCACACAGACAGACATGTAGTTAGCATAATTTTTCATTTTTAAGTATTTTACTGGTTCAGGTTCCGTGGTTGATCGATAATGCAGAAATTGCAAATCGCTCTAGATAACACCATATCTGAATTTAGGAGTACTATTACCAGGTTCTAGTCTCCTTTCCGACAATTCTGCTTTTGCGCCTGTCTTTTCCCTAGGTAGACTGAACATTTTCTGATCTTGGACAGGGAACATAATGCATTCAAGACAGTCGAAATTTTGTCCTTAGTGTGATGTAGAAGTGATGGCTTGGTATTTTTTTTTTTTTTTTTCATGGAAATATACACAATCTGGTAACTGACGATGATTATGGCTACTTGAAGATACTTACAGTCTAGGTGGCATTTGTACAAAACGAGGGGCTTTGACTGATTAAATTCTTGGTAATTGTTTTTGCGAAGTAGTCATTTGGAACCATAAACTGGTACTACCATCAGGGTTTGGAACTAACTTTAATTGGTTAGGAGATGAAGAGCTTCCTAACTGCAGATACTTCTATGACATCGAAGTATACTCACTATTCCATTCAGATGACAGACTTAGTTCACAAAATCCTACTTGCAGCAAAGTAGTATTATCAGGACCAACAATGAAACATTCTTTTAATGCTCACTATGATAGATTGGGATGTAGTGGAGGCATAGTAGAGGAGACAAATCTAATACAGACATTAGATTGGAGCTGTGCTATTTGTGTATGAGGGGTGGTATCATATCCATGGAACTGTATGTAAGCTTGGAGAAATTCATTGATGTATGGATCTGTAAGCGACACTTGGTATCTTGGGATGGCTAAAGACCAAAAAGGACCAACATTCAAGGGACTTTGGAATCCTCCTATCAATGCGTCTTCAAACTTATTATGTCTGGTATCAAGAACACAAGTTAGACATGAGTTATCTAACCCTGATCTTACAAGAGGATTAATCCCAAATTGTATGAGTCTGATATGTATGTATTTGTAATCATGACTCAGACCCCATTCTACATCTTCCTTTCTAATGAGAGGAATTTGATATACACTCTGACCAACAGAAACAAGAACATTTACAGAGGAAAATCTAAACAGTGTAGCAGCGCGGAACTGAAAAACTGGGAGTTTATATATTTTTTCCATCTCAATGTTTGGTAGTTCCCAATTAGGTTGTGGATTAAATTCCTACTCTACAACTCTAGTATCAAACAAAACATCTGTATTTCTTTTGTTCAAAAACTTTGTAATCCATGCCCATTTTTTCTCATGTGTTGCTTTACGAGATTCAGTAGAGAAATTAAAACTTTGCCTAGCATCCATACTGATGAAGATAAAAGGATTAAAAGCACCTGAAAAATTGCAGATTTGCAATCACAGGTCACGCCCTACGCCCAACAACACCTTTCCTCGGCAACAATGGGGCTTATTGTGGCAGACACCTTCAACTTTCTCTTACAATAGACATGTTTCTCCCTTATACATCGAACAATTTGTTTCTTCTACTTTCCTTTCCTCTCAAACTTCATTACTATCATCTAGTCAATACAGTAATGAAGACATTCATGACATCAGTGGTATTGATGATAGGATGGTCATCCCTATAAAAATAAAAGTGCCAAGCTACAAAGAATATACTCTTGATGCTCAAATTGATACTGGAGCTATGAGCAGTTGTTGCAAATTCAAGGCCATTCCTGCTTACTATTGGAAACCCACTCAAGTCCAGTTTAGAGCAGTTAACAAACAACTGATAAAAATTCCATATATTTCTCTAGACTTCCCAATATTCTTAGGTTCACAAGAAGTATATGTCACCTTATATAATTATGATATTGTTGCTGATATGTTACTTGGAAAAGAATCTGATAATTTTCAGCATTCAAGGAGACAAGGTGCAAGTCCCTGCTAAGAGTAAATACACACTCAGGGTAAAACCTGATGAGGTAAGCAATTTTGATGAAGCAGTAACAGATCTTTCCAAGATCCAAAAAATTGTCAAACATGCAGAAATCCATGGCCCTGCCATTTTGTCTGATATTGTAAACAAATTGAAAAATGACTGTACAATAGAACACCCTGACGCATTCTGGTTCAGGGAAAAGTATTTGTTTCACTTCCATTCCAAAAAGAAGGCTCCATTAAAGCACAAAAGGCATCAGCAAATCACATGAGCCCATCTGAACAAGAGCTTTGCAAAGCAGAAATTAACAGTTTGATAGAAAGAAAACTGATAGAACCATGCAAGAGTTCTTGGGCATGTCCAACTTTTTATGTCAACAAGCACTCAGAACAAAAACGTGGAAAAAAGAGGTTAGTTATCAACTACAAAGCTCTGAATGAAGCTCTTGTGCCCATTAAATATCCTCTGCCTAATAAAGAAATGTTGTTATCAAAGATCGCCAAAGCAAATGTGTTCAGTAAGTTTGATCTTAAAAGTGGGTTTTGGCAAATTGGCATTAATCCTGAGGATAGATATAAAACAACATTCGTGGTACCTGGAGGACAGTTTCAATGGACAATTATGCCATTTGGTTTGAAGAATGCTCCATCAGAATTCCAAAAGAGAATGGAAGATCTTTTCAAAGATTATTCTTTTATTATTGTCTACATAGATGATTTGTTAATTTTCAGCAAAGATATTAGTGAACATAAGAAACACTTAGAGAAATTTTATCAGGTTGTTTTCAAGCATGGTCTAGTTCTCTCTGCCTCCCCAGATAAGTTCATCATTGCACAAACCTGGATTGAGTACTTGGGTTTAATCATATCCCAAGGGAAAATAGAATTACAACCACATGTATTGAATTCTTTATCAAATTTTCCAGACTATCTTCTAGATGTTAAGACTGTGCAAATATTTTTAGGATGTTTGAATTACATCAGGAAATTTTATCTAGAGCAGGCCGTAGATACAAAGCTTCTGCAACAAAGATTAAAAAAGGGCAGCAGTTGGAATGACCAGATGACCAAAGCAGTCAGAAACATAAAGCAGAAAATCAAACAGCTACCACCTTTGGCTCTTCCCCACAGTGACCTACCATTCATTCTTGAAACAGATGCCTCAGATTATTGTTGGGCAGCAATCTTATTGCAGAAACATGGCAAAAAGGAAGAAGTATGTGCATATGCCTCTGGCACATTCTCAGAAGCTGAAAAAAATTATCCTTCTTCCCATAAAGAAATTCTAGCAGTAAAGAAAGGTATAAAAAGATTCAGGTTATTCCTTAAAAGTGTCCACTTCATTGTTAAGACAGATCTCAGGCACATGAAAGGAATGTTGCAAAACAAAAGGTTGCTAGAACAAGGTAATTCCAGAGTTTTAAGATGGGCTTTGTGGTTAGATGGATATGATTTTGATATCATATATAAAGCCGGTAAAGAGAATTATCTTGTAGATTTAATGACCAGAGAAGGAGCAATTATACAGACAGAATATGCAGTTAAAAAATTTGAATTTGGTGAATGTTCATCATCCTCCCAGAACAAATCCCAAGTTACATTATGCTCTTCCTGCCATTATTCTTTTTGTGTGGATTGTCTTTTAGAAAAAGTTTTGTCTTTACCCATGGAAATCCAGAAGATCATTCTTGAGAAATGGTTTTGGCTCTCAGATACAAGACACAACTATGATATTCCATTAGCACCTATCAACAATAATCGTGCTTATTTTGGTGTAGTAAGATATCCATATCACATACTTGTTTATATTTATGATCCTAATCTGAGATGGATAGATTATTATGCCATTCTTCAATATGCTCGTGCCTATGAAAGAGTTTCAATCATCATGTATTGTGAAGACATCATGTCTCCATTCAGTCATTGGAGTAGTTGGATGAATCTCCTACTTGTTTCATTTGTTCCCAGAAAAGAAGATCAAGGCAGGCTTTGTCAGCAGTTTTCCCTTTCTATTTTGTATAATGACATGCAGGATGGAGTAGAAAGATATGATATATTTGAATTTGATTTATTATATAAGGGCACCAACATGAAGATCAACCAGGATAGTACTTCTCCTACAGGTTATAATTTTACTATTGAAATTGACTATTTTGGTGAAGTCGGAATTCCCCCAGATAAGCTAGATCCATTCATGTGTTTCTCAGCTTTTTCAGCTAGCTTCAGAAGGGAACCATCATGGTTACAACAACTTCCTGGGTTAAGTCTTGACAGGTATGTTGAAGAATACAAGTCTGACTATGATCCTGACTATGACTCTGACCATAGCCCCAAAGGCTGGTGACCAAATCTTCAAAGAGATTTTATTTTAGGCTTTCGAGGGTTCTCCTTAAAAGAATCTCCTCTGTGTTGATAATCATTGTACCTAGTTTTGCCATATATATCTATATATATATATATATATATATATATATATATATATATATATATATATATATATATATTCCTTAGTTTTCATGAGCATCGAGATAAGGAGACAAAGCGACTTTCAAGGTTTGGTTTGTCATTCGTTGTCATTGTTCAAGGCCAAGAGGGCAATTGCGTAGGAATTCCAAGGTCATGGGGCCACAAAATCCTCACACAAGTGTTTGAGGTGCAAGAGGCCAATCACATAGAAGTTCCAAGTTTGTGGGTCCCATAAATCCATTGCACGGGTATTGGAGAGTTGAGAGGTCGATTGCAATGGATTTATAAGGTCGTGGGGGGCAATATCCATAGTGAAGGTGTCAAAGGTCGAGAAGCCATAGAACTATCACGCTGAATCACAGGGTCGAGGGTCATATATATAGCTGGAGTTCAAAGTCTGAAAGGTCATACACTTATTATGTGGAGTTTGGAAGGTTGTGAAGCCTCATGACATTCACATATAACATCCAAGGCGTAAGGCATCATATTGGGCATTGAGGAGGATAGACAAAAGACAGAAGGGCCTCTTTAGATATCGTGCAGGTTTTCTTGAGAGAGCCAAGCCACAAGAAGGCACAAATCATTCCTGAAGGATTTCTGTATCACTCTTCATCTTCCATTTTTCTGACTTATGGCAGAATGAGATTGTAATTCCTTATTTAATAAAATTACAAAGTTGCCCCTATTCCATTTAATTCAGTTTGAATTGTTTTTTTTTTAATGGAAAATGTGGCGACACTTGTATGAAGAATAGAAGTTGTTCTTTATCATTTGATCACAGATCCAAAGGTGTTTGATTTTTTTTTTTTTAAGAAGATTTATTTCACCATATTTTCTGCCTTGGGGATCTTACAAATCCTCTCTTTCACTCATCTATTTGGCATAATATTCGAAGGCATTTTCCATCTGGATATTCGCAAGCAAAAGAGAATTTATGTGGATGATCTGGCTTGAGGAGTCACAATGTGGTATCTTTCATATTTTCTAAATATTTTGAGGCTAAAACATAGGGTAGCAAGGCAACCTAAAGTTTCTATGGAGCATAAATTAGCACCATAACTCTATTTGGACAAGCAAAATGCTTCAAGGGCCTAACTAAGGCCATTCTAGGGAAGTGAATCCCTCATATAATAAATGGACGCCAATTATGTGGCACTGAGGCCTAGCTGAGGCAATTTTGGGAGTAGTGAGGACCATCTAGGGCCTATCTATGAAAACACAAGGCATTGAGGTCAACAGAATAATTTTGTAACAGCTCGGTGCTTGAGGTCGAATTAGGGTCGCATACTAACCCTAGGAGTAGTGAATCACCTCTCAAATATACATATGTGGTATCAGGCCCTTTCTAAGCACTAATCCACGATAGCACAAGGATTTTGTAGGTATAATTGGATAGCAGGTCACCCTCTATCACTATAAGGGTTACAAAGTGTCCAATAGTGGTTGCAGATTATTCTAGGGCATTGAGAGAAGTCGTAGCCTTCCTCCTAAGGCATTGTTTGATAGCAACCTAATATTGTGACAACAAAAAGGTTTTCTATAAGTTTTCCTTAACATTAAGGCATGGTGATAGGGTTTGGAGGCAACAAAAGATAGATTGGTACCAACAACAACCTCAATACAATCTCAAGTAGTTGAGAATAGTGAAATTTTGCAACAGCGGGTGCTACAAAGGACTAAATATGGAGGAAATGTCGGAGTTAGGATATCAAGTAGTAGGGTTTGGTTTATGTGTTAGCTATTGTTATTTATTGCAATTGTATTTGGATGATTATGAATCTAAACTATTTATTGTACTGTTGAATTTGTTTCATGGGCATGAATTGTAGGATACATGATTATTCAATTTTCATTGCATTTTGATATTGTCTCTAATTTTCAAACTGAAGTATATTGTTGGAATACAAAACTTGTTTAGTGATAATTCCTAACTCTAAGGGCCATTTTACCTGAAGGGATATTACAATGGTATCAAAGTTGTGCATCATGTCTTCTTGTGAACATATGTGCTCTATATGCTTTTAAAGGATAGAGAAAATGTTACAATCAAGAGGCAAAGGGTTACCCACAAATCAGCCACAAAGGATAGGGAAGAATAAGAAAACCCCATTAACCTTTTGAATGGGCTAAATAGAGGAAAACTATAGATAATCCAAGGGCAACAACAAATAACCCAATTGTTAGCACACAAGAAACAACAAATAACCTAAAGAAAACATGAAATAGCTTAGTTTTTCCCCAAGTCATGGAAATTATAAACATCATAGCTAATAATGTTTCTAATGGCATTAATGTTGGTAATAAGACTTTTGTAGAGGGGAGAAACAACCATAATCTTGGATCTTTCAACATCTTTGGACAAGCCAACCCAAAGGCAACTAGTATAAGGCCTCTACAACCCCAATTTCTAAATGGTCAAGGGGGAATGACCCAAGGAGAAACATAACATAATGAAAAATCTAATAAATAATTCTAGGAGTATGCATCACTAGGGGAAGATATGTGAGCACCCATGACTTTCCATGAGTTCAGTAGCATCAAGTATAAAATAGGCCCAAGGCACAGTAGAATTGTGATCTTATATGCAAGGTGGGGAAGTTGTACATTCTCTCTTTCAATGGATCATCCAATTTCTCAACAAGGGCTTTGACACAAACGTTGGACACCTACTTCCAACTTAATCCCATATTTGAAGAAAATTTTATCAAATTTGCCACATTCCATTTGGAAGGGGAGGCACATGAATGGTAGTACCATGGATTGGTCACCTTAGGCACTCCAGCATAACCTCTTATGTGGAATTCACTCAAATATTGATAGATTGTTTCAATCGAAAGGATATTGGTATACACTTCAGAGAGCTAGCACAACTCAAGTAGACATGAAACATGAGCCCCTACATTTCAAAATTCCAGCAATTAGTAGTCATGGTGATAGATATATCAAAGAAAACGTTAGTCATGCTCTTAATAGAATGTTTAGTTGAACCCTTGCATGGTTTGGTCAATGCCTTCAAACCTACCACATTGCATGATGCCATCACCAAGACACGAGATATGGGAGATGTAACACCAAAGGTGAAATTTCCATCCAAACCACTAATCCCTCCGAAAGACAATGATAAGAAGCCATTTTAGAAAGATGGGACCAGGAAGGACAAATTGGATGAGGAGACTCGAAGTGCTAAGAAGGAAGAAACTTTGTTTCACTTATAAGGGACCATGGGAACTCAATCATAGATGTTTGGGAAAGGTGAAAATCCACTATATTGAAGTGGTGTCTGAGAGACGATGAAGACTATACAACACTAGCACCAAGCACAGAGACTAGCAGTTTCAAAGAACAACAATCCCTTGAGGAGGCTAAGGGAGACAAGAAGCCACATACAAGAATCAAATGGGCTACTATCGCCTCTCTTTGTGGAGTTCCTAAGTATTACAACTTCAATATCAAGGGTGTCATATAGGGGCAATGAATAAGGGCTTTGGTTGATGTAGTTGTGGTGGTAAGGGGAAGTATTCCCATAAGGGGAAGTATTCCCACAAAATCATTTGAGGGATTTGAAGTGGGGGTAGCTAATGGGTAGAACACGACATGCATGTAGGTGGTTCCATGTTTGAGTGTGACATTGGATAATTACACATTCACCAATGATTTTTATGTAATATAACTCATAGATACCAATGTTGTTACAGGAGTACAATGGTTGTATTCGATAGAAAATTTTTCAATGAACTAGCAGGTGATGGAAATGGAGTTTTGAGACTCAAATGGCAGCAAGGTAGTGTTGAGAGGTATGTCCAATGGTGGCCCTCAAACTATATCATGTAAACAAATGAAGGCAGTATAAAAGCATGGGTATGTAGCTTGCTTAGTGAGGGTCATTGATGGGTATAACATGACATGCACGCAAGTGGTTCCATGTTTGAGTGCGACACTAGGTAATTACACATTCACCGATGATTTTTATGTAATAGTACTCACATATACCAATGTTGTCTTAGCAGTAAATAGTTGTATTCAATAGAAAAATTGTAATGAACTACCAGGGGATGGAAATGGAGTTATGAGACTCAAATGGAAGCAAGGTAGTGTTGAAAGGTATGTCCAATAGTGGCCCTCAAACTATGTCAGCTAAGAAAATGGAGGTATTATATATAAGCATGGAGATGTAGCTTTCATAGTAGAATATTCAATCATGAATCGGGAATCAACGAACAATAGCCAACAATATTTGAGTACTAACTACGAGAATAACGTGGAGGCTATTACACTTTCGAAAAGACCATCCACATGCTCACTCAGGGATATCACCAAAGATTGGAAAGCCCACCTCCTGGTAGAATATTCCAAAAATAAGTTTGCTTGTGAATTGATGGACGGTCTCATTTAGGATGACAGGTACAATATAGAGGATGAAGTCATTTTCTATAAGGATAGGATATATTTAATTCCTAATTCTAATCTAAAAAGCAAATCTTGAAAGTTGTTCATGACCCACAGTTAGGAAGACAGCAAGGACTCTCCGAGACATACAAGAAGATCAGACCAAAATTATATTGGGAGGGTCTCAAGAGTGATGTGTTGAGGCAAGCAAAGGGATGCATAACTTGTCAACATAATAGACTCGTGTGCACTCCTACAGACTACTGCAACACGATTAAGATACAAAAGGAGAAGGCAATATTTGGATTACCCATAAGTGAGGAAAGGTAATCCTATAGTAAACAACTATCACATAATACTTGCAAAAGAACTTTACAAGAGGCTAAAATACCCACGTGAAAAGGAGACCAAGGATTATATGGAGAAACAAGTTTCCTTAACCGAATCCCTACTACATACAAGAAGGAAACTATGGGAGTCATCTACTACTCCACGAACTCTACCATTGTCACTGCTTTCACAAACCAATAGTTGGAATTTTCAAGGTGATTGCAATAGAATTGGTCGGCATAAATAGTCAAATGATGAGACTTACCAACCTTTTACAATGGATCGTGGCCTTCCAATTGGTTGGGATGACATACACCCATAGTTAGCCTGTGCAGACCTAAGAGTGAGCAATAATAATGTTGTTAAGTTTCATTTTTTCACTATCGAAAACTCACAGGAGCCAAACAAGCATATTCTTTTCCAATTTGGGAGGAAGGGAAAAGTTGATAGGAATTACAATTAGAGTTCGAAGGAAGAATAAATAAAGATGAATAATAATGTTGCTACTAATGGGAGACATGGAGATATTTATAGTGCAATTCATACAAGATTGCAGGAAATGAAGATGTTGTTTGTAGTAGCTCATCCAGGTAACCAAATGGATAAAAAAATTCTAAATTGAATGATATTATTAAGAAGGGCATGCTTGAGTCAACTTGTTTTATCAATGAAATCATCCCCTATTCAAGTACTATTTGCAAATACAGGGAGGGAAATATGGATAATTGCTTCATAATTTGCTAATGGATATTAGGTCAACTTGTGGAATATCAGGGAGGCATAAAGATAGGAAGATATTTATTGGTTTTAGTAACTTCTTGACCCTTGGAATTATCTATCATGGTAGTCTAAATGTGGAAAACACATTAGTGATTTTTAAAGGAATTGTTGTTCTAGACCTTGAGAAGACAAAGTTTGAATTTCGAACAGGTTTTCATAACTAGCAAGGATGGAACTCAAATGCCAATGTTTAGCAGAAAGATGGTCTTCATCCAATTCTATTATATGACTATCGATATTTTAACATCAGCATCATCCAAACTTTAGTGCTAGTCACTTGACCATTTAAAGGCATTTATGGGTAGTTTTTGTAGTTGTAAATATTCATGATGTTGGAAAATATGGAAAAGATCCATGCACTATTACACCACTTTTTTTGAAGGAAGGTGGATGGTTTGAAAGTTATCACAAGAAAGGATTTCAATCAATAGAGAGATCATCATTCTTGAAAGTAGGGGGAGAAATTTTTCAACGCCCAAACTTGCAATTGATTGAGGACAAGAAATGTCAAGAAGGGGGGACTGTAATGTTCCCTACTAATAAATAGCTCAAGCGAGGACGAAGTTGACTATCCAACCCCATAGGTTGTAGTCAATGATAAAGGGGGGAACCCACTATACAATATTTTTGGGGCAACATTGGGTAAATTGGGGTAATTGGGGGGGAATTTGTAAAGGAAGCCAGAGTTGGGGCTAAGGAGAGGGATATGTGTAGTCCCTCAAATTAAAATAAGGAGAAGAGACCCCAAAGGGAGTCTATAAATAAGAGAGAAGAAAATCATTATTCTCATCATGGTGATTGGATATTTATGTTTTTGTGAGTTGAGGCTCTGAGGGTTTTAAGACCCCCTTTTTCTTTGATTAGTTTCGGTGGTGAAAGTTACCACTCTAGCTAATCCCCTCTCTCTCTCCTCTATTTAGCATATTCATGTAAGACATGTTTCATCTAGTTTTTGGCAAGAAAAATGAAAATTTATGTGGATTATATAGCTTTAGGAGTCACATTGTTGTATCTTTCATCTATTTTGAGGATTCTAAGGCTAAAACCTAGGGCAACGAAGTAGCTTGAGGTTCCTATGTAGCATAAATTAGCACCAAACCTCTATCTAGGCTAGTGGAACCCTTCAAGGGCCTAGTTGAGGCCATTATAGGGCAATGAATCCCTCATATAATTAGTAGACACCAATTCTATGGCACTGAGGCCTAGTTGAGGCAATTTTGGGAGTATGGAGGGACCATTTAGGGTCTATCTATGGCAACATGGAGCATAAAGGTTGACAGAACTATCTGATACCAACTCAGTTCCTAAGGCCCAATTAGGATCGTGGACCAAACTCGGGGAGCAACTAATTCCTCAAATATACATATGTGACAATGACCCCTTTCCAAGCACAGATCCATGACAACACAAGGGATTTTGTAGGACGAATTGGATAGCAGGTCACCCTCTGTGTTAGCAAGTGTTACAAAGTGTCTAATAGTAGCTACGGATTATTCTATGGCATTAAGGGAAACCACAACCTTCCACTTGATCCCTTGTTTAGTAGTGACCTAATCCTGTGACAACAAAAAGGGTCGGTTATAAGTTTCCCTTGGAAACAAGGCACAATGGAGAGAATTTTGAAGTAGCGAAAGCTAGATTGGTACCAACAACAACCTCAAGACAACCCCAGGCAGTCGGGAACAATACAGATTTGCAACAGGAGGTGGTACAAAGGACCAAAGATAGAGGCAAGGTCAGAGTTAGGGTATTAAGCAATCAGGCTTGGTTGATGTGTTAGCCCTTATTGTGTATTACAATTTCATTTGGAGGATTGTGAATCTAAACTATTTAATATATTGTTGAATTGGTTTCATGGGCATGAATTGTTGAATACATGATTATTAAATTTTCATATAACATTTCGAAGGTGTCTTAGATTGTCAAACTAAAGCATATTCTTGGAATACAAAACTTGTTTAGTGTTCACTCCTAACCCTAAGGGCCATTTTACCCTAAGGGATATTACACTACAAAGGTATTTTTGTGTTTCCTACAATTTTTTGAATCTGTGCATATACACATTTGTGTGTTAAATCCTTGTAACTCCTAAATATGAACAAAGCATATAGAGACAATCTTCACCTGATGTTATTATCACTCTTGTAAACATAAAGATAAACATTAGTTAGAATAAGAAATATACTTTTAAGAAAATGTGGAGCAAAATAATAAGAATCAATAAAACTTAATGTAATGAATTGGAATGAAAATAGAGGAAAAAAAAATTCCCACTACAATCTTACTTCCATCCTATAGTCCTCATGTCCTTAAAGGATGGTAAATCCACTGCCCTGGAGGCATACTATATCAATATATGTTAACTATACTAGCATGTAAATATAACCATTTTTTCCAAAGTCATGTGAATACAAACATTATAGATAATGAAAACAACTTGTTTTTGTTAAAAGGGTGTTGCTATTTGTTGACACATGCAAAATGCCCTCCTCAATAACAAGGCTTCTCCTCAATGTGAAGTCCCAATTAGATCTCACATTGTTTAGAATAGGGAATCCATTTAGGTTCTAGCCCAACAACCATTAATAGTTAATGTATGAGAATGTAAATATTAAATGTAGAATGCAAAATGCTTCTAATTTATGTGCAAAATGCCATTTTACTCTACCACTACTAGCTAGGAGAAAATCTTTAATAAATGGACATAAAAACATATATATTTTTTACGTTCACTTCTAGATTTGAAAACTATTTTAGAAATAATAGCATAAACACATGTAAATGAATAGAAATAAATTCAAGAGAATCTACAATTAAGTTGTTGTTTATAGACACGAGTTCACCACATAAAAGAAAATGTGGTCAAAAAGGAAAAATAACATTGTGAATTCCCATATAGAGTAATCCATGTTGGAAACAACACAATTTAACAGCAATTCTAGTATTTAGTAAGCAATAAAATTAGTTCATTGCCTATTTATCACACGAGGGTCCAAGCTTTCTAGAATGTTGGCTAAAGTTGACTTCTCTTTATTTAAAACTTATCAAAACGTTTGCAAATGTGTGCACAAGAAAAAATCCCACTTTCTCCTAAACTATATTATAACCTTTTACAATAACTAACTCTTGGTCAATCTAGTTCCAATCTTAGTTCTTTTTGTTCCCTTCGACTTTTTATTTTTCATCTTTAAAACTCCTCATGTCCCAAAAGGTAATTTGTAATCATTTAGGAATTACAATCATTTATGACCTTGCCACGTATGTACATTTTCCCTGCATCATATTGGAAGGATATGTTTTCTATTTGCTTGTGGCTTAGAGTTTCATATGGCACATCATTGGTAGCTAACTCATTTGACATGGGCCATAGGCCATTCTTGAGCATATTGATATATGAATTAATTAAATCAATGCCCCCCCTTAGGGAGTTGTGATGAGTTCCATCAATACTTGGTGATCTTTGACATTACTCATATGGAGATTCACTTTTGCTCAATGATTTCTTCTAGCTCCTTTATCCTTTTAACTGTTTGACAAGGTGTGCTCATTTCACCAAGTGGACATAGATGGCAACCTTTGATAGCCTTATTTGCAAATTGGAGGAGATGTTGGTATTTATTAACTATACAACAACTATATCATTTTTGAGAGATGAGTTCACTAACCTATAATTAGTCAATTCTATATAATTGCATTAAATCTTGCTTTGACTCATCTTGGAGAGGTTCGCAAAAGCATCATTTTCTTCTATTTATCATTTTATTAGTTCATCTAATCCAAATTTCACTCTCTACAAAACCAAACCTTCGTCTTTTGTATTGTCCATGGTCTTTTTTTGTAAATTAAAGCTTTATATTACTCAAAAAAATAGAGATACATAATTTTCCCAGATTGCTCCCATAGGAATTTGAGCCTCCTCAAAACACTTCAAATGGAAAAATTAGGATTGAAAATCCTCTTACAGACCCAAAATACATAAGTTCCCATACACAGTTACATGCCATGGCTAGCGCCAATCCCTCTAACCCGCAGCGAAACTCATAACTAACAAATATATCAATAAAAGTAGTACCAACATAAAAGTCATAGTTGGCTCATAAACAACAAAACACATACCATTACGTCGATATCGACAAATATACATACAAAAAATAAGACCATCAAAAGACAAACACCTTACTGACCAGGCCGAAGTCAAACACATAAGCCACCCAAGTATAAATCCAACCAATTAAATCACTTGTCATTGTCCGAAGAAGAGATTGTTACAAGAGCCCTTGCACTTGAACCCAATGGGGATCCATTAGATAACCACTTTCTGATTCGCAAGCAATATGTTCATCCACATGCACCAAGCGAGAGTCAATCCTATCTAGGCAAAAGCGTTGGCTTCTAAGCATCCTTTTGATGTCCTCCAAGGTGGCGAAGACATTATACTACTGTACTTGCTTATCTTTCAAGATTATACCCAACAATTTCTTCATTTGCCAATGCAAGGCCACAAAATTCAAATATTGCTTCTTGCTACCCTTGCTATGCCCACAGTCAGGAACCCATGACGGCATGTCCTCCATAATTTCAGAATTAAAATGAGATTGTCTCTCAACCCTCACTTGAGTCTCAAGTTTGTGAATTACCTTCCCTGTATCCAATTGAACAACATTGAAGTAAGTGGTAGTCAAGCCGTAAGTGAAGAGTCTC